>PVJN01030692.1:0-25435 GCA_004026805.1 Lasiurus borealis | reverse complement strand
TAATCAAATCAAAATCACAACAAGATATAACTTACTAGAATTATTATTATCCTAATACTAGAGGCCCAGTTCGCAAAATTCGTGCACAGGGGTGGGGAGATAGTTCTCAGCCTGACCCCCTGCACCCGGTCCAATCCGGGAGCCCTCAGGGGATGTCCTACTGATGGCTTAGGCCTGTTCCCTATGGTTCTTTGCTCTCTGCAGGGTGCCTGCTTAACATTGCCGCAGTGACGGGCAAGCAGGCCCTGCTGTCTGCTGTCTGCAAGGTCTGCTTGCCTGCTCACTACCGGCAGGACTGACAGGACTGGGGGACTCCAGTGGGGCTGAAAAGACTGGGTGCCACCATCTTGTGGCTATGGGCACCACCATCTTCATGATGAAGTGAATGTCAATTTGCATATTCCATCTTTATTAGATAGAATATAAAAACCCAGGGTCCATAATGACCAACTGAAGGCTCAACCAAACACCAGAAGTCAGTCCCGCAGTCAGTGATGGGTTGCTGTGGCGACCCAGCACTGACTGCTGCTGATTTGGGTGCAGCAACTCAGCACTGACTGCCAAGAAGGCTGCAGATCAGGCCCAGAGAGAGGCAGCTGTTGATCATCCCTTGCCTCTATATTTCTCTCCAGGCTTTGCTAGCAGCTGTGCCTCTGTTTCTTTCCTCTGTGGAGGTGGCTGATCAGGTCTGGAGATAGGACTGGAGACTCTGACTGGCATAGAAACAGACCAATCAGAACCAAATCTGGGGGAAGTGTGAGGCTGCCTAGAAGGTGAGGCTTTTGATTCTGACTGGCATAGAAAACAACCAATCAGGACCAAATTGTCCAGCAGGGGAAGGCAGTTGGGGGTAAGATCAGGCCAGCAGGAGAAGGCAGTTAGGGGTTATGAGGGAGGCAAGAAGAGACAGTTAGGGGCAATCAGGCAGACAGGCAGGTAAGTGGTTAGGAGCCAGCAGTCCTAGATTTCAAGAGGGATGTCTGACTGCCAGTTTAGGCCTGATCACTGTGGATCCCTGTGGCAGTCAGGGATCCCCCAAGGGGTTCCCAACTGGAGAGAGTGCAGACTGGGCTGGGGGAACTCCCCCTCTATATATGAATTTTGTGCACTGGGCCACTAGTCCTCTATAATAAAAGGCCAGTGACTATAAAGGTGTAACAACCAGAATGACCAATCTACCAGCTGCTATGAGGTGCATTGACCACCTCTTGGTCCCTCCCCCAAGTCCACAGGCTCTGATTGCTGGATGGCCAATGGGGAACCATGGGGGAACTGGTTGGCAACGGGGTAGTACTGGGGACTGGTGAGTGGGTGGAAGGCAGACCTCTTGGTCCCTCCTCCCAGCCTGCAGGTTCTGATCATGGTGAATGGGGACCCACAGGGAACCAGGGTGAGCAGTGGCGGGGCAGACTGGCAAGTGGGCAGGAGATGGCCTCAATTGCAGGCAAGGCTTAGGGACCCTATCCATGCATGATTTTGTGTGCTGGGCCTCTAGTAAAATATTAAAGCTTAACAAATGCTGGCAAGAATGTAGAGGAAAGAGAACCCTGTGCACTGTTGGTGAGTATGTTAACTGATAAAAATAGAATTACCATATGATCCAGCCACCCCACTTCTGGATATATTTCCCAATGAAAGAAAATAATTATCTCGAAGAGATATCTATACTGCCTTGTACATTACAACATTATTCACATCACACATGATGTAGAAACAACCCAATAGATGTATCTCCCAACTGTCTGGCAACAGATGAGTGAATAAACAACATGTGGTGTATAAATACAATGAACTGCTATTCAGCCTTAGAAAGGAGGAACATTTCTGAAACAGGTTACAACATGGGTGAACCTCAAAGACATTATGCTAAGTTTAAAAATGTATGATTCCACTTATGAGTCAAATTCATAAGGACAGTAAGTAAAATACTGGTTGCCTGGGCATAGGGGGAGAGAAAGAATGAGGATTTATCAATGCTATAGAATCTCAGTTTTGGAAGGTGAAAAGTTCTGGAGTTGGTGATGGTTGCATAACAATGTGAATGTACTTAATGCCCCTGAAATAGACCCTTAAAAATGGTGAAAATGGTAAATTTTCACATTAAAAATATAAAAATACAAGGAGCTGCTGTGAGAAGAGGGGCTCTTTACCTCTCCTTTCAGCCTCTGCATCTGATTAGTGGGGAGGGACTGGCATGCTTACTAGAGGGGTAATAGTAAGGTGTGATAAGAGGAGCCACACTTTGAGAACTGGTGTTTATTTTTGTTTCTAAAGAGTGATCTTACTCCAGGTAGTCAATTGTCATTCACGTTATGATAAAAATGCCTCCCCAGTGTACTCAAAATCGGTCGTAACACTCATGCCCATCATGGTATCCATCACCCTTGCTCCAACAAATGTGCCTTTACACTACTATTAGAGAAAGTGGTGATTTTTAGATCTTTTGTTTCTTTTTTCTTTCATTTACCAACAAAAGAGTTGTCAAAAGTAATGTTTATAATAATTTAACGGATTATTTGCTTATTAGATATTAATCATTCTGCCGTGCCGAGGGCCCATACTGGTGCTTTGCTGCTAGAACAGTGATTCTGATCTCAATTAGATTATGTCTCTCTCCTTTACCTCCCCATAAATCATTCCGGCAAACTGAAATTAACAGCTACTGGAGCGCATTAATAATCTGCCTCACACATTGGAAAATGCATTAGCCGGAACCCTCCCATCGCTCTGACTGTTAAGCACATCATTTTGTTTATGAAATATAAACATTTCATGGAAGAGCTCTCCCACATTTCTCTGGGCTTGTGACAGCTAAAATGATTGCACACAATTGCCAGTCAGTCATGCGCCCAAATAAAGTTTGTTTAAAGTCATGGTTCTGTGGCTACCCCATTTTCTCAGGCATTTAAAAACCTACTTTTGAAGTAAAAAAAAAAAACACCTCCCTGTGATCATGAAAATAATAACAATACCATAAAATTGATATCTCACATGTGTATAGTCCTTTGCATAGTTTACAAAGCGCTTTCACTTTGTTCTGCCCTGAGCTAGCAAGATGCTATTATTATTCACATTTTATTTTTCCCATAGGGAAACTAAGGCTGGGAGTGATCTGATCAAGGTCACACAGTGAGTGGTGGAAGGAGGTGTAGAGTCCAGGATTTGACTGTAAGTCTCATGTTCTTTTCAACGCTCTGCAATCTTTCCTGTAAACCACACTCTTTGTATACTTAGGATCGCTCTATTTCTTTTTGTTTGTTAAAAGATAATAGAGCCATGTACCCTTTCTTGAGAGATGAGCAATCTGCCTTTATTCTATTACAGAACAAAATCAAGAAAAGTTGGAGGCAAATGGATCATTTTCTTTATTTTGATTCACTGCACTTATTCATTGTTTAATGATACCCTGCTGTACAATTCAGTGACGATGTACACAGGCAGAGAAAAACGGAGGTTAGACATATTATCAACACCATTTTTTACTCCTATACAGAAAGATAGCTTCTTTAGGTGATTCAAGCACTCAAACACCCTCTTGACCTCAACAACACGTCTTGGTTTTAATTTACTTTGATGGCAGAAGAAGTCATATGAAGTTGATCTGAATAATTTGTTGTAATGCCTAGGCAGTCTTATATGACATTACACTGATTACGACTTGACTAATATCTAAGACCACCTGAAATACAGACTGCAGCATGTTTTGACTAATTTAATTATGGCAGGTAAATAACAGCCTCAGCTACTAAATGAAAGAAACAAAAATAAGTATCTGTTGAAATTAAAAAAAAAATTATTGATAATCCAAACTTAAAAAATTTGCATGTAAGCCCATTCTTGTTATTTCTTATTGTGCCAAATGAGTCCCAGAATTGTCACTTTGTGTGTGGTCAGCCTTTCCAACTTTAGTTTCTTATTTAAAAAACAAGAATAATATATATCTTCCCTATATTAGACTTAATGTGATGGTCGAACGGGGCCACATCTGTAGAAATGCATTATAACTTGACAAATTCTCTAGAATTATATATCATTTTTATTCAATGGTCAAGCAGTTGAACAGTCTTACAGGGTATATTTTTTTTCTAAAGAGTTCGGATAGCTAAGAAAAGACACAGTCCCTTAACAGATTACTGACTGATGCTGCAGGCACCTTCCTTCTTTTGTATCCTCCCAAAGACTCACTCATTCAGTTTGCTTGTTGAACAGAAATAAGACCTGTAATGTATTTTGTCTAACTTTTATAGTTTCATAAGTATATGGCAACAGGCCAGACATGCATATGATTACATTTGAATATTAACTTAAAAATAAAAACAAAAATGCATTGATTGTAGACTGTTAAGAACTTTGGGAAGAGGACTGGTGTCTTTGTGATCTCAGCAACTCGCTCAGTTTCTATGCTGTAATAAGCATGCAATACTTATTTCACAAGTAAAGTGACACAGGTTCATCATGGAATAAAGTGACACAGGTTCATCATGCTTTCATGGCACAAAACATTTTATCATACTCTTTCTTTTAGGTCACTTTTAGCTTGGACCTGAGGGTCCCAGGTAAAACAAACCAAACCACAAACCAAACCAGTTTTATTAGTCTGGCCACACCAAAACTCTCAGGCTAGGCTTATTCACAAGTTTGATCTGCCATGTCTCTGTCTGTTTCAAAGATTTGTCTGCTCCTAAAATTATTTGGGTTTGTCATAGGGATAATATCAAATGACTGGGCAAAAGCTTTTTGATCATACCTTCTAAACACATCTTATATATATATGTATTTTTACCCATGTGTTACATAAGCATTTTCATTGAGGGAAGGATGTACCATGTAGATGAGAGTCATAATGAATTAAATTTTATTTTTTAAATGAACTTACTTATACTTGATTGAAATTCATTTTATTTTGAAACACACTGTGGAATATGTGGAATAGTATTTCCTCTTTGGGCAAAACAATAATGGTTCATTCTGTGACTCTTATTAGGCATTATCTGGCTCTTAATTATTTTCTTTTATGCTCCTGGAGTCTGTGTGGAGGCACCATTGTAGTTTTCCAGAAGTCTTCAGTGGCCGGGTATTTAAGATCTTCCAGCCAATATTAATTTGGAAGTAAATAATTACTTTTAAAATGATGCATGAAATGAGGTAATTCTTGCACAATCTATGCTACTCTTTAAGCAATCTTTAATGAGTGCAATATAATAAAGCAATAATTGAATTGGTTATATATTTGTCATTCCTGTTAAAAGCTATTTCCTCCTCCCAGCCATAGGAGAGGGTCATTTGGAAAGTGGGCATTCAGCATGCATGATCCATGAAATGTTGCACAGTCCTGCCAAGTATCTTTTGGAGAAGCAGCTTCTATGCATGTGTAATAACCAATCTCTAAATGTCAAAGTTGCAGTCATTTTAAGAAAGAAATCCGTATTTTGAACTAAATGTCATCTCAGATAACTAAGCTATTGCAAAAACACTACGAGAGTTTTTTTTAAAAAAGGAGTAAAAGAGCCAGACCCCTATAAGCTTTCACTTATTTATTTTTGCATTTACTAACTTGATAATGACCAAACTAACCTTCCCGAAAACTGAAAGCAAAGCTGTCCTTTGAGTTGAGACTTGATGAATCTGTTTTGCTCTGAAGGAAATCTTCAGTTTAGTTATAAACCCTTGAAATTCACAGGTTTTATGATGGAAACGCTGTCTTTTTGCCATTTGAACAGCCAGAGCTGGGACTTTTGCCCTCAAGAGTAAAACTTGATACAGCTGAGTCCCTGGCTCTCCTGGCTGATTTTTGTTTCATAGAGCACTTCATTACATACCAAGCAATATCCATGCCAACTAGGAGCCAGCCTCTTTTTTTCTCTCTTTGTTTATTAAACAATAATTGTTTGATACTTTATGAATGAAATCTTACATAATTTTTGTGGTGTACATTTAGTGCAAACCCATATACAAGGCGACAGATGCATGGCAGATTTATGCGCACTACATTTAACGAGGAGGGCAATTCAGTGACAGGGGCTATTGACTGAGTGTGGAAAGGAAACTTGACATGGGAAGAGGATTTGACTTTTAAATGGATTGACTCCCATTGCCCCACAACCTGACTACTGTTTGCTTCTGTCTCCAAATTTTATTTAAAAGTGTAGAGAAAGATTCACTGTATTTTGGAACCAAAAAGAATTAAGAATCTGGTCAAGAAGTAGCTCTTTTTTATAAGGATGGGCAATGTGAAAAACAACAACAACCCACTATTAATTCTTATTTCTAGTGCATTTCTTGTCCTTTTCAGGAGAGGTAATAAATCTTTGCTCCCCAAATGAACAGCAAAGGGGAAAAAAATAATGTTAGGAGTGCCTATAGCTTGTCAAATCAAATGTTAGTGAATCATCGGAGGAAATAGCTTGCTAGGGAAGAATTCTTTCTTTCTTTCTTTCTTTCTTTCTTTCTTTCTTTCTTTCTTTCTTTCTTTCTTTCTTTCTTTCTTTCTTTCTTTCTTTCACTCTCTCCTTCCCTCCCTCCCTCCTCCCACCATTCTTCTTATTGTAAGGGGCTGCAGGATGATAGTCACTGTCAAGTTGCTTATGACCTCTCCAACACACAGACAGCACTGAGGATTACTGACAAGTGACTTCTTGGAGGAGTTAAAAACAGTCATAATGGCAATACATACATACCCTGTGAAACTGGCTGTGTGCCACCTGTCTTTATGATGTTTCTAAAATCTACTTGCAGCTAAAATCTTGTGCTCTCTGAGTGGAAAACAAAGTCTTAATGGGAATTGGTGTTTTTGCCCCTTCATTACTTCATGAGCATTATCTTTATTAACTAGCATAACCCATTATTTCAAATGGTCAAGGCATGTGGGCTTTATATGCTTCAAAATTTAATTTTTCCATTTTCTTGCAATGCAGACAGTCCATTTTATTTTTTCATAAAGAAAGAGATGCTCAAAGGTGAATGATGGATGAATCTCAAATGGTTGGTGTCCAGTTTGAAAAAGCACTTGGAGGTAGGGCTGTTTTGCTGCGTTCATACAGATCTTTATTATTCCTTAGCATTCATACAGCATTTGGTATTTGCAAAGGGTTTCACACTCATTTTATAAGCTATTCTTCATACCAATCCAGAGAGGCATGTTCATTTTCCTCAATATGTGGCTGAGAAGAGTTGGCAGTGGAATACTCAGCTTCTTGTGTTAAGGTGTATGCAAACCTAAACACTGCAGGGTTCAGGGCTGAGTACTCGAAACCATTGTATTGCTAGGACATATTGGCGAGTGCATATTTTCATAGGTGAATTTACTCGTAAAGAACATCTCAGTTTTATTAAGGCACAGCTTCCACGGAAGGAGTGCAAGTTGTGCTGTGGCAAAGACAAGCAGCTATTTCTTGGGATATTCAAGGATCTTAGATATTTGATCCTATACTTAGGGTGTTTTAAAGAAAGAGTGTAGAAAACAGTTCAGCTGAAATAGATTTTAAAGAACCTCATCCTTCTATTCCAACCTCCCCTTTTGTCTTCTGTTCCTCCTTCTCCCCCATTCTCCCACCCTTCCCTAACTTCTCCTCCCCTCCCTCTCTGTCTCTCTAAATTTGCATGCCATGATATTGGTGATACTGTATTTTCTGGGGTAAGGGTTATTTTCACATCTCTGGTTCAAATTAGGTTTTAAGCAACAACACATACCCAAGATCTATACAGAATTAAAGGGAAGACTGGGTAACTATCCTGATACCTTAGGTATATTATTTCCTTTTCAATTGTCTAGGTCAGTGGTTGGCAAGCTCATTAGTCAACAGAGCCAAATATCAACAGTACAACGACTCAAATTTCTTTTGAGAGCCGAAAACAGACTTCTGCGCAGGGGCCATGAAGTTTCAATCACACTGTACGTGTGCGCCCACGCCGTGATATTTTGTGCAAGAGCCACACTCAAGGGGCAAAGAGCCACATGTGGCTCGAGAGCCACAGTTTGCCGACCACCTGTCTAGGTGACATAGACAAAAATCACTGTTAGAAGTTTAGATTAATTGATTTGTTTTGGGGGCAGGAATAGTTTGCTAGACAGAGGAGACTGAATTACCTTTGGCACGATGGGATAAAGAATTAAGTCTGGATGTGAGTGAGACAAACATCTTAAAATGCAGCCTTTAATACATCCATTCCTTTTCTGTTCATACATTCAGCATAAATTTTATCAAGTGGCCATTGATCAGTACTTACATTTCCTTCTCCCAATACTCACTATAACAGGAAGCATTTGAGAAATGACCTACAATTTATGATGCTTTATCAATGTTTTTACTCACTATGGGGGAAAGTGTGAGGAACATATTTCATGATGAAGTGGGTTTCTAGTTAACAGGACAAAATGAAAGCAAAGTCATAGATCAGTGTAATATGTCAAGCCCGGAAAGGTTTCAATTTATTGTAAATAATACCCAAGTTGCAAAAGAAATACGGCAACAGAAATCAGTTTATTCTATATGTGAAAAAGGAAAATTACCAGTAAGAGGTAATAGGCTTCATTTATCCCATGACAGAAATTCATATTGTTTGTGCTTATCCCCTTTGGGGGATCAAGGACTCTATCTATCTTTGGGGTTTTAAAAAGGTGGGCAAAAATATTACATTTCCCATGACAAAGTTATAATAACTAGCACCTTTAAATTCATACACATTTTGCTGCTGGCATAAGGAGGAACATCAGGGACATTCTACCACTTAAGAAGTGTCACTCAAAGTGATCTCAAGTCTGCCTGCAGGGAATCACCCAGAGTGCTTACTTACAAAGTTAGATTTCCTGACCCCATCATGAAACCATCAGATCCAAATCTATGGGCTTTAGGGACTGAGACTCTACATTGTAAATAAACTTCCCAGGTAATTCTTATTCTAGGGTTGCCAGATTTGGTAAACAAAATAAAACACACAAACAAAACAAGCAAATACAAAAACCCAGGACACCCAGTTAAATTTGAATGTCAGACAAACAACATTTTTAAAGGATAAATGTAGCCCATAACTCTACTGAAAAGCTATTTATTGCTGATCAGAAATTCAGACCGAATGGAGCATCCTGCCTTTCACCTGGCAGTCCTACTGTATGTGGCGTGAAGTCCGAGCAACATCAATCTGAGGAACATAGTCAAGAGTTTTGAACTAATACAAAGCTCTGGCCTTTGCTGAAAACTTTCTGAGAGATGAAGGGTGGCAGGGTTTTTGCTAATCTGACTCTGAATGCCTAGGAAGAGCTTTGTAAACTACCAAACTGTGCAAACAAGAGGTCAGCAAAGCCCTGCTTCCATCCTGTTTTACAAGGTGTTTTCCCACAGGAAAAGGGACAACTTAGCAAACCTGAGTCTTATCAGCACAACCCCCATCATCCTTTAAAGCCTTGTCCTTGGTGGGGGTGGGAAGGGGATGGAAAGGTGCTTCCTAGATAGACATTTTCATTACTTTCTTTCTGAATCTATGATTTTCTAAATACTATTGGGGTATACCATTTGCTCTTTGTTCAACACTTTCCATTTTAGGGAAATAAAGTTAATTATTTGGTAAAATCACTACACCCTTTAAGGAAAACTTTTTGAAAGTCTTTGTGAAAGTTTAGTTTCTTTTCTTTTCTTTTTTTTGTTTTGTTAATCTTCACCTGAGAATATTTTCCATTGATTTTTAGGGAGAGTGGAAGAGAGAGGGAAAGACAGAGAGAAACATCGATGTGTGAGAAACACATTAGTTGGTTGCTTTCTGCACAAGCCTTGACCAGGGCCTGGGCCAGGGAGTATCCTGCAACCAAGGTATGTGCCCGTGACTGGAATCGAACCTGGAACCCTTTGGTCCACAGGCTGATGCTCTATCCACCGAGAAAAACCAGCTAGGCCTCTAGTTTCTTTTAGAGGAAAATTGAGTTAAATATATTTACAATAATCCAAAGAATCTTTCAGGCCAAAAGGTATGCAGGATGATGACAAAGTGATTCCTTTGAACAATGATGCTCATGGGATGTGCTTTCTCTTCAGAAACCTGCTGAGAAGTGACTGTATGAGTGAGGCCATCTTTTCACTGTATTTGTTTGCATCAGATAGGCCTACGAAATGCCTCATGAACAGGCTGAGAGTCCAATAAAGTGTATTCCACAGTGGGCTCCAGAACATTGTTAGAATAAGTCTAGTTTTGACCTAATTTTACTACAGTTCTTTCCAGATAAAGGTAAGAGTTTTCATTGATTTTGACTGGCTGGGAGCATATTTCTAATTTACATCTCTGGGATGTACGATTCACTGCGAAGAAACTCAGATAAAGTAGAAGCAAACAGAGCCTGCTGGAGAAACCGTCAGCATGAATAATATACTGTTTATCTTAATGAAAGCACTATCAGGAACGGGCGGGCCAGACTCTTTTGTTATTGCTAAACACAAGCAGTCTGAAACCTGAAGGAATAATTGCTGCTCCATGTTCTGTCTGAACATTTCCTAAATAATTTCGATGCTATTGACTTTTTTGGCCTCTAACCAAGCCATCAGCTCTCTAGACAGCTTTGCCTCCATTTTCAGAAACCCAAAGCTGTGGAAAGAGTGAGTGGTCCAAGACATTTTATAAACATTTCTTCATTAATTCTTATCATAGCCTTGAGAGGTAAATATCTATAAGTCTTAATGGCCCCAATTTTCATCTATGAAGAAGAAGGTAGGAAAGACTGTAAATAGCATAGAAGCAGAGGCCTCTTAACAGTCTTCATACATTTATCTGTGATTATTAATTACTAGAAATCTGATACACGAAATTTGTGCAAGGAGCTCAGCTCCCACCACTGCTGCAGCAGAGGCTGCCTCAGGCCTACCACTGCAGTGGCTGACTCTGCCTCAGTCCCTGCCAGCCTTGGCAGCCACCTCTGCCTTGGCCTCTGAATCATAGCTTTATTCAGAAGGACCTCTGGCTTAATTAGCTTATTATTATTATAGATAAGCATATAGATGGCTTTAGTTCTAGGTGACTTATAAGTAAAGTGAACTGCCTCTTTCCTAAAGGATTTATAATCCTATCTAATAAAGAGGGAATATGCTAATTGAGCTTCATGCCATCACAAAGATGGTGGTGCACACAGCCAATAAAGGGGGAATATGTTAATTAACTGCACCACCCTCAAAGATGGTGGTGCCCTCAGCCAATAAGAAGGAAATATGCTAATTGACTGCCATGCCCTCAAAGATGGCAGCACCTACAGCTACAAGATGGTGGTGCCCAATCCCCTCAGCCTTGCCCACTCACCTGCCTTCGGAGTCCCCCAGTATCCTCAGTCCCCCAGCCACCCAGGGCTGGCCTGAATATTAGACCAATGCATAGAAATCAAGGAACCCTCTCAATATTGCCTGAGTACTTTGAGTTTCTCAAACATAGCTATTGGATTTTTATAAGATGTTTATACAGGAGCTTTGGTGAGATAAGTGCTTATAGCCAACCTACCTAACATATCTTTCTGACCCAAGGGGTGTTCAGACCAAAATGATCATTATATAGGCTTTCCTATCATATGGATTCATTGGTGGATGGCAAATATTGTCTGGGTTAGGACAGATCTCATCCCTTTATAAGACTGGTACCAAATCTCAGATCCTGGGGTCCAAACCTAGCTCTTTACCTCTTGATTAGAGGTTGCAAATAAAATAAAAGGTTGGATGTTGGTTATGATAGGCCAGGAACTAGAAAATAATACAGTCATGGGAATGTAAAGTACAACACAGGGAATATATTGATAATATTGTAATAACTATGTATGATATCAGAGGGGTACTAGTTTTATCAGGGTGATCAGTTCATGAGGTATATAAATATACAACCACTATGTTGCACACTGGAAACCAATATAATCTTATATGTCAACCATAATTGAAAAAAAGAGAGTAGGATCAGAGAGGGATGCATGAACCTTGAATAAGGGGCACATTTGAGAGCTACACCTCTGGAGGCTTTTGCAGGGCACTAGTCTCACTGTCAGGGACAGTTTAGGTAGGAGATATATGTGTCAGCAGCTTTTACTACTCAGTGTAAAATTAGAGGACTTTTACTACCTAGTGGTAAAAGAAGAAGGGTTAATAGTTGAGTTGCAGAGAAGGTCACTAACTATGAGCTGAGTCTTCTGAACTCTGCTGTGTTTATTGTCTAAGGAAGAGATCTGTGTCTATTAGACACCTTTCGGGGGAAAGTGACAGGTCAGATTAAATGGGCTTGGAGGAAAGAGGACTGGAGGACCAGATACAGAAAAATGGAGAAGGAAGACTGTGTGTAGCCCCCGCTAGATTTATTTTAGCACTTATAAATAAATACATGAGCAGGTCCTCTCTACAGAATTATTTACAGAAGAATTTTAAGCTATAGGCCCTTTCCAGGCTAGACATTGAATGCTAAAGTTTATGATGTAGAATGACTTTGACTACTGTGGCCCCAATTTGGACAAATCTGCCATTAACAGCAGCATGGCAGTTATTTTACTGGGGGTGACAGATTGTGAGGTAGGGAGAGTAATTCAGACTATTACCCAGGTGAAGGCATGAAAGCTCAGTGATATATGAAGACCACTTAAATTCATTGTATCTTGTACATCACATCTTTGATAGATTATAGCTGTGGCATTAAAATGGAAATGGTTTCTCTGAGGCCTGACAGGGGCTGGGGTGACCTATGACCTCCCTCTGAGGAATGTGACTGACCGAATTATCAGTTAAGAGAAAAATCTATGGGGAATAGACTTACAGTGATGGCGAATCCGCCATGCATATATATCTATATTTTCAAAACCTTTGGTTTGATTGAAAGCTTCAGTTCTCAAACCCTGTCCCTACCTCTGCTCCCTGCCAGCCTGCCCTCCCAAAACCTGTGCTAACTCTCTCAGCTCAGCTTTCATCCCGGCAAGGCCCCTCATATTGATTGAAAAATTGTTATTAGAGATAGTAGGCCTCCTGCACACTGCCTACTGATTTAATTTGGAAAACATTTAATTTTATGAAGCGGTAAATGATGGTGCCACGCTCCCCTGTGTTAGGGAGCAGCTGGCTCTTTACCTCCTCACCCGCCCAAGTCCCAGGCGTCCTCTTGGCAATCATGTGCTCTCTTCCCCTTTGCTTAACAAGTTATTTCAATTTCTAAACGAAGGCTGAACAAGAGAAAGACAACATGCAAATTGAGAGCCAAGCCGCCATTCACACGTGAAAAAGTTCCCCTGGAATTCCCTCAACTCAGCCCTCCTACCCCCCCTGCATCTGTCATGAAAAAAACAGAGCCCTTGTTCTCCTCAGATTGTTTTCACCAATGACCTGACACCACCATCTATAATTAATTACATCATTTACATTAGACTATTGACTAAACAAATACATAAATCATAGGCAGAGTCAATAGGTGCAGACATATTTAATCATGTTCTAAATAATGATTACTGCTCCCATAATGCAATAATTATTTTCAGCAGCTGACTTGAATTAATCTTCTGTCAGTGTGCCATCTGAAAGAAGAGAGACGAAGATGAAGAAGGCAAAGCGGGTGATGGAGAGGCTGCTCTGTTTCTCTCTCAGCTTCTCTGCCTTCCGTTCTCTGTGGGTGCCCTCTGCGCTCCCTCTCTTTTCATGGCCCCTTCTCGACTTGTCTCTTCCCTTTCCTCCACTTTGCCTGTTCCTCTTTGTCTTTTCCCTTATTCATGCCCATGTCTCAGAGTTGTTCTTTTCGCCACCTGTCTCTGTTGTTTTTTCTCTTTATCCCTTGACATGTAAGCTCCCCCTCCTCCTTCTTTTTCATTCTCTGTGGGGCTAGACTGTGCCCGAGACGGCATCTAGTCCCACTTGCTAGCCTGGCCTCCCTCCCTAACTCCCTATACCTCAACCCTGCACCCCCCCCACCATCACCTTCATTTCTGAATCTCTATGGACAGTTTAAATGTTAAAGACTCGAAGCAGCAGTTTTCTTAATAACTTATCCAGATTAGATTTTCTTTCTCTCCTGTTTGACAGCTTTTCCTAAATCACTTTCCACTTTGGAATAGCAAATTGATTAAAGAGGTGGGGTAGTTATAACACAGATGCAATACTCATAATTTTTAGACTAATTTAGCTTTTGTCATCAGAGAGCTGAGAGTAAATCAGTGTTTATAGGTGTACATGTTTTTTTTTTTTTTTTTTTTTAAACTTAGCAATGGAATCAGCATGTTATAATTAGTGGGTACTTTGCAAATACCATAATGCCTTTTGTTTTACTTCATAGTAGGCAAGGCAATTATTAAGAAGTGACAGCCTGAAGGAAAGACATCACACCACAATTTATGTAAATGCCAGTTGTTTGAAGTGTTAATTCTAAGAGACCATGTTGAGAATAAATGCAGAATAAACTTTTATATGCTTCTTGTCCTCCCCATCATCCTCTGGCTTCTTCATAAGTTTATAAACAATTGTTACACAGGAGGAAGAAAAATCATTTTGGGTAAAATAATACAAGAGTTGGAAATATTTCCTGTAGCTAGTTTGAATCTGCCTCCTGGAAGCTTTTCTGCAATGACCTTTTCAATTAGTTCTTGTCCTCTGGGAGTTGAGGCCGGAAAAGTACCGGATCACTGTCCATGAAGTGGGAATTCATTTCCCCACCTCTTTTCTCTACTCCCATCCCAAAGGGTAAGCCATTTGTGATTCTGCGAACACTCTCATGGCGTTCCAGGAGGCCAGGCCTCGTTTATCCTTTCAAGCAATGACTGCCTTTCTGGTTGTTGTACACACTTGCTAATTTAAGGGCCATGTAGCAGAACACTGATTAGAATTTGTTTTGATTAGTGGTATAAGGGAAGACAACCTTAGCAGGGAATATTTAGAATCACAGGTAACAGCATATTCAATCATTCAAGAAATATTTACTGAGTGCCTACCTGTGTCTGGTACTGTGCTGGATGCTGAATCTCCAGGATAATCATCAGTACATAGTCATTACTAAAGCTTTCTTTCTAAATATCTAGTTAAATTTGTTACAGATAGTTTAAAAAATTTTTTTTATTGATTTCACAGAGGAAGGGAAAAGGATAGAGAGAGAAACATCAGTGATGAGAGAGAATAATTGATTGGCTGACTCCTACACATCCCGCACCAGGAATTGAGCCTACAACTTGTCTCTTCCCTGAATCAAACTGTGACTTCTTGGTTCATAGGTCAATACTCAACCATTGAGCCATACCAGTTGGACTATAGGCAGTTTTAAATGAACAGAATTATCATTATTTTTTAAAAATATATTTTTTATTGACTTAAAAGAGGAAGGGAAAGGGAGAGAAAATAGAAACATCAGTGATGAAAGAGAGTCATTGATTAGCTGCTTCCTGCATATGTCCCACACTGGGGATTGAGCCTGCAACCCAGGCATCTGCCCTGATCAGGAATCGAACCATGAACTCCTGGTTCATGGGTCAATGCTCAATCACTGAGTCATGCCGGCCAGGCAAACAGAACTACTTTTTACATGGAACACCATACGATGCTAATTGTTGAATATTCCAGCTAGGATACACTTTTATTTGGTGTCAAATAGACCAGGTATGCTGCAATAGCTTAACAATGTTGTGTGTGACTAATGTGAAACTTAGTAAAAAATATCTGAAAAGAATAGAGGCCGGGGTGGTGGTGGTGGTGGTGGTGGTGGTGGGAGAAATCAACTTTTCCCCATTTACTTGTCTGTTCCCTAATGAAAAAATCAGAGAGTCAAGAGCTGGGTAAGAAGGAGATTAGTAAGAGGCTAGTAAAGAGGAGAGGGTTTGTAGTAAGAATAATGCTCAGTGTCCACCAACCAAAACCATGTGCAGGGAGGAAGTGTATATCCCAAACAGATCCTGCTGCTGAAATAAGGATACTTTTTTTGTAATCTCTCCACATGACTCACATGATGGTTTGAAATCTTGAGCTGTCATTTAAAATATTTATTTATTGAAAACAACAAAAATCTTAGTAAAAAAAGTAAAACTTGCAAACAAACTGCAATCTCTTTATGTGAAAACAGGAGAATCTACTTCATTGAAATGTGAAGTTTAAATGACAACATGTTTATGGAACTGCAATATGCTTGGTCTTTGTAAGTTCTCATTAAATGAGCACTGATGATTTTTTTTTACAATACCTATTTTATTAGTCACACTTTCAATTATTTAGCCTACTTATTATCATTTTTTTTGGTATCACCCATTTCCTCCCCTCCTCCCCATTGGCAATCATCAGCTGTTCTCTGGATCTGTTTCTATTTTGTTTTGTTTGTTCATTTGTGTTTTTTATAGTTCACACATAAATTAAATCATAAGGTGTTAGAATTTCTCTGTCTGACTTTTTCACTTAGCATAATGTGCTGTTGGTCCATCCATGTTGTTAAAAATAAGATTTCATTATTTTTTATTGCTGAATAATATTTCATTGTGTGTGTATTTTGACTTTCAATGTTATTTCATATTAGTTTCAGGTGTATAGCATAATGGTTAGACATTTATATAATTTATGAAGTGATCTTCCCAATAAGACCAGTACCCATCTTGCACCATACAACTTTATTACAATATTATTGACTATATTCCCTATGTTGTACTTTAATCCTACTGACTATTTTGTAACTACCAATTTGTACTTCTAATTCCTTCACCTTTTTCACCTAGATCCCTAACTCCCTCCCATCCAGCAAGCATCAGTTTGTTTTCTGTATCTCTGTGTCTGTTTCTATTTTATTTGTTCATTTATTTTGTTTTTTAGATTCCAAAGATACATGAAATCATATGGTATTTGTCTCCCTTTATATGACTTATTTCATGTAGCATAATACCCTCTAGGTCCATCTATGTTGTGGCAAATAGTAAGATTTTGTTCTTTTTTCCCTCTGAATAATATTCCATTGTATACATGGAATATTACTTCTTTACTGTACCACATCTTCTTCATCCAATAGTCTATTGATGAGCACTTAGGCTGCTTTCATATCTTGGCTATCTCTCTCTATAAAACCCTAATATACAAATAGACTGAATGGCAGAACAATTGAACAACCGGTCACTATGATGTGCACTGACCACCAGGGGGCACATGCGGAACATGGGGGGCATCGGCAGCAGGTGGGGCACCGATTGCTGTCATCAGGGCAAGCCTCTGGTAGTTACTGAAAATTCTTTGCAGCCTTGTGGCCCATGGTCCTGCCTGGCGCTTGCACCTGCTGCCAGTGCCTGGCGCCAGCCCTAAGCGCTCAGCACCATCAGCAGGTGTGAGTGGTGGCTGCAGGGCCCCAATCACCCCTCAGGGCTTCTCTGTCTCCTCTCTGCTCCCAAGGTGCGATCAGGGCATCAGCTGCTGCTCACACCCACTGATGATGCTGGCCCCGCTTGCATCCGCTGCTGGCACTGTCCCCAATCGCTCTGCACCTTCAGTGGGTGCGAATGGGGCTGGAACTGTCAGTGCATGGGAGCTGTTGCTGCAGGAGTAGGGGTGCTGGCAGATAGGGGACCAGGGGCCACAGTGGGAGGGGCTGGGCAGGGGCATGGAGGATGGGCCGAGACCCACCCCTATGCCCACTGCAGCCTCATGGCCCACAGTTCCTTTCAAAGTGCACGGATTCACATGCTTAACCCCTAGTTGTAAATAATACTGCAAAGAACATGGGGGTGAATATATTTTTTCAAATTGGTGTTTTGGATTTCTTCTGATAAGTACCCAAAAGTGGGATTGCTGGGTCATAAGGCAGTTCTATTTTTAATTTTTTGAGGAACCTTGATACTGTTTTCTATAGTGGTTGCACCCCACCAATCATCTTCTTTGCTGTGCAAAACATTTTTAGTTTGATGTAGTCCTATTTGTTTATTTTTATTTTGCCTTCCTTGCATGGGGAGATATATCAGAAAAAAATATTACTAAGAACAATGTCAGAGTCTGCTGCCTATGATTTCTTCTTGGAGTTTTATGGTTTTGGAGCTTACATTCAAGTCTTTAATTCATTTTAAATTTATTCTTGTAAGTGATGTAAGAAAGTGGTTCAATTTCATTTTTTACATGTATTTGTCCAGTTTTCCTAACACCATTTTAAAAGAGACTTTGTACATTCTTGCCTTCTTTGTCATTGATTAATTGACCACATAAGCAAGGATTTATTTCTGGGCTCTCTAGTCTATTTGGTATATATACCTGTTTTTATTCCAGTACCATACTGTTTTGATTAATGTAACTTTGTAGTATAGTTTGAGCACTGATAGTGTTATTGCAGAATGGTGAAGTATAGAGTCTTTTAAGTGAAGGATGGATGGCTCTTTTTAGGTAGTTTTAACAGAATAAACCTTTGTATAGTTCTGATTCACCCCCTATATATGTTTTCATATATACTAGTACAATACTATTGTTAGTGACTGAATCTTTGGTTAGCTACCAGACTCATTCATTAAAAAATTATGCATATTCTATGTACTAAAGAAATTCACATTCTAGGAGTAAAGACCAATGCACAATTTTTATAAAATTATTACGTGCAATGTGATATAATGTTTAATAATTATTTGTACCTGAAATGGCTGGAATTGGCCATCTCTATAGTGGTACTGTGCAATGCTTGGATTGCATACACTGTTTAACGAGATTTAAAGTCAGCGCAAAGGTAAGTACTAACCAAATTTTCTAAATTCACAGGGCAGCTTTTCCTGCTTGATTAGTGACTCAGTGGTGTTCTCTAGCACAACAGTCAGGTGCCTTCTAACTTCCTTGGGGAAGCTTGTTCTTAGTTGCAGTTTAATCAGTGCCATATCATTTCTATGTATGAGTATATTCTTAAATGCAGAGAAGTTTGGGAGGAGTTAGATTAAGCACTTCTTTTGGGACACATAGCAAAGAGTTTGTAGTACTTCATAACTTAGCACATCAAGGAGCTTCTATCAAAATGAAGGAATTGTGCATTTTGGCTACCAGTTTGAAATATTTATAAAGGTAAATGAAAAAGGAGTCCACTTTTCCATCAGAGCTGATGTTACAGCCTGGTTAATATTGTATGACGAGTGAGCTATAAATAAACAATAAATGGGAATAAAATAGTGAATATAAAAATAATTATTGATTTAAATAATAAATGAACAAAGCATAAGTTTAGGGCTGAGATTAAATGGAAAAGATGTGAAATTTAATTGAGCCTGATTTTGAGTTTAAGAAGTCTTTTGGAACCAGTAGTTCAGTAAGGATTTCAGAATTTTTTACCCCTTTAATTTTAAATGAATGTGCTCATAGCTCCTAGATCCTCAGGTCAGTCAACCAAAGGTAACTAAACAGCTGCCTGGGGAAAGCATCTGGCTGGAGGATAGGTTTAGACCACAGGGACCAAAGGTTTTCATTTTTAAAAGGATCATCCCCTGTGCAAACACTTTTTCACTTGTCTTTTAAGAAGTCTTTGGGGGAACTGCACACTATCCCCCTTTCTCAGGGAGAAAGCAGTAGGAAGAAATTCTTTTTGTTAGTTTTGGGATTAGCTCTATTGGGAGAAGCTTTTCAGGTTATTAACCAAATGGGCTGTCTGAACTAAATTTTCTAGAAGATGTTCAGGAAAAAAAAGTGTTAGTGCTGTATCTGCATGGACTCATTCATTAAATTCTTCCAACAGTTATTATGTGACGAAGCAGGCTAACGAGTTTGCATCTCTGGTTTAGAGGTGAAACTCAGAGAGGTTAACAGATGCTTGCCTATGTTGTAAGTGATGCAACCAGCCTGTACTTGGGCAAACAGGCTCCAGAGTTACACTGAAAAAGGCAAGACACATGGGCAAAAGTAGAAGCAAACCCTATGGAGAATTCTAAATGTAATCACCAGTTGTAAACCTGTGAGATAAGAAAAGGACTTTATTCCTTCTCCTATACTCCCCGCCACCCCCTTCCTCTTCCTTACCCTGGCTCTTCTGCTTCTTTCTTGTGCTTTTCAGGGTGCACTCTGCCTCCTGCCTCTTGTTCTGTCTTTATGTCTGGATCCTGAAATGGATTATGATACATGGAAGTCACACAATAAATAGTCATGTCATGAGTGAATGCCTCATAGGCTAGGGGAACTGCCTGGGTTAAGTCCTAGCTCCACCACTGTCTTTCATTGTGACCCTGGGCAAAGTTTCCTCTTGTGTTCCATTTTCCGCACCTTATAAAATGGAAATAATAAGTGTTCTGAGCAATAATGATGAAGATGATAATGGTGATGAAGAGGGAAAAGTGCTTTTCAGTCAAAAGTAATGACATATGTGAATGTCTAAAACAAGTCAGCAGGGCCAGCTTGGTTTGAGGAATTAAAACAAATCTTAAGTGCCCATCAGCAGATGAGTGGATTAAAAAACTGTGATACATCTACACAATGGAATACTATGCTGCGGTAAAAAAGAAAGAACTCTTATCATTTGCAACAGCATGCCTGGTCCTGGAGAGCATCATGCTAAGTGAAATAAGCCAGCTGGAAAAAGATAAATATCACATGATCTCACTAATTTGTGGAATATAATGAACAACGTAAACTGATGAACAAAATAAGAGTCAGTGGTGGGGGTAAGGGAAATATTTTAGAATCTAATACAAATAATCCTGTTATTTGCAGATTTTTAATATTTTCTACAACTTTTGTGATATTATACTATGTTAGTACAGTTTTGATAATATTATACCTAAAATCCTTTTTTTCTGAAAATATTAATGTTTATTGCATGTAACATTATTATATTTAAGATAGTTTTTCTTTTTTCTTTTTCTTTTTTTAAATACATTTTTATTGATTTTTTACAGAGAAGAAGGGAGAGGGATAGAGAGTTAGAAATATTGATGAGAGAGAGACATCGATCAGCTGCCTCCTGCACGCCCTCCACTGGGGATGTGCCCACAACCAAAGTATATGCCCTTGTCTGGAATCGAACCTGGGACCTTTCAGTCTGCAGGTTGATGCTCTATCCACTGAGCCAAACCAGTCTTGTCTAAGATAGTTTTTCTTGAAATGTTAACGTTCATTGCATGTAACATTTTTACATTTAAAATCTTTTTTCTTAGAAAAAATAAATTTTTACTTCTAAATAAAAGAATTAAAACAAATCTTAAATGGCTATAGTGAAGAGTGGGAGGAGTAAAAGCAGGAAGCTTCCATTTCAGCTGCTCTTAATAAGCAATATGGTATTAACAATAACGCTCTAAAGTCTAGAGTCGGACAACCTAGGTTCAAATTCCAACTCTGCGACTGACAATCAGTATCCTGATCTCTATAGTGAGGGTGACAATATAGATCTATTATACTAGCTTAGGTTGGGTTACATATCTTAGAAAATACAAAAGATCAGTAGCTTAAGGCAGATGGAACTCCATTTCCTTCGGTGTAAGAAATACCATCAGAATGACTTAGGCTCCTGTCTTCTTCTAACGTCCTCCTGCCTGGCCCTGGATGGCTGCTGGAGCTGTTGCCTCTGTTTTTTAGACAAGAAAGGAGGAAATGGGGGAAGGGCAAAAACAGTGATAACTTTCTTTTTTTGATTTAGTAAAGTCTTATTTTTTTAAAAAATATGCAACCAGTGAGACTTTTTGTTCATGCATTTTCTCCAGCAGCTGGGGCATCCCTACCGTAGTGTTTCTGGTGTAAATGACTTGAGCTTTGTGCCTTGAGACTAGAATAATAAGTCCTTCACTGAGGAGCTCCTGAAGGCCTGCCCTGGCCAAGGAGCTGCAGATCTTCAGTCTCTCAGAGACAACAGGTGGAGTTACAAGCTTGTAGTTGGGAACTTCCTTACAGAGCGTGTCGTATGTGGCTTTGTCAAACAAGACCAGATTATTGAGCTTGTCCCGAACTTTGCCTTTGGACCATTTCTTTTTGCTTTGCACCTGACTTGTTCACGGGGTCTTTGTCTTTCTTGGCCGGCTTTCCAGCATCTTTCTTCTTGTCCTTCCTTGGGCGGCAGCATCTTGCAGGACTCAGAGAGCAGGGACATACTGTTGCCTTGCCAGATGTTGGCCTGAAAGTGATAACTTTCTTTAATAAATTATTTCTGGAGTCCCAAACAACTCTTAGAATGGTTAGAAATTATTCCCATGGCCATACCTAGTTACAAAGGAAGCTGAGAAATGTCGTGTTTTTTTTTTTTTAAGCTGGAAATACTGTCACTAGGGATAAGATTAGGGTTCCATTGCTGAGGACAAAAGGGAAAATAGATAATGGGTGAGTAAAAAGTAGTTTGTTTTTTTTTCTCCACACTCTCTCATAGGCTTAATGTAAAAATTAAATTAAAAATGCACATAGAACATGTGGCATAGTGCCTGACATGTGTTAATTGCTCAGTAGATGTTATCTTCACACAGCCAAATGAAAACAACATTTCGGAAACATTGTGTAAGGACAATTAGCTCTTGCCTACACTTGGATGAACTGTTTTTTTCTTCCTCATTGCTGTGCTATAGCTGGGAGTCTATGACACCTTGCATATGACTAACAGCACAAGGTCAAATAAATAAGTCTCCTTCACACTATATTGGTATAATATACCCCACATCTAATTGCCCTTTGTTGACCCGAAAAGTAATTAATCTTTGTTAGAAAGACATGCTAATTGTACCTGATCAACCTGACAAAATAAGCAAATCATAAAGGCAACCAAGTAGAAATCAAACAGAAAGAAAATGAAAAATGTTTTGTTTTGTTTTTTGGTCATAAGGCTACCATATTTATTCACAATGTGAAGTAAACAGTCACTTATTGACTCATGTCTCTTCATTTACATCTTATCTCAGGCTATTTGCTTTAAGAGGTTAGCACCCATCAGTAAGTAGAGAAAGCTGAACACATCCACCTCATATGCTGGCATCATCATCATCAGCACCACCAACACCATTATCTTCCCTGTGGTCATGATTACCCCCTGCAGGGACATTTTCGCTAACCTACAACTAGCTTAGCCAGAGATGGTAAACAAAGGGAACACAGGCAGACTTCCCCTTGGCCTGCCCGACTGGGGGTAAATCTAGCTGGAGCTTTACCTAAACACTAACAGATAAGGTTATCATCAGCTGTGGAAGGGAGGCTGGGAGGCAAGTCCATTAAAAACATGGGAGGCTTGACTTATCGCTGCACGTGACTATGTGCTTTTAAATGTCGACAGCTTCTATAAAAATTCCATCTTCCTCACATGTGGTCAACTTGACTTACTGCAGCGAACACTGGCAAGGTTCTGACCCTTCACATTTATCTCAGTCAGAGCCAGATAACCTTGCCCTGTAGTCTAAAAATACTCTGCCTGCCCCAGTATTCTTTTTATCTCCCTAGCAATAATGACAAAAATGAGCCTGGGCCTTAGAAACTGACATGTCGACTTGGAAAACTGTGCATTCCCACTCCTGCAACTCAAACACACTAGCCCTTTGTTTTCTGGAATTCTGAACACAGAGCCTCTTGACATGGGGTGAGGTGAGGACACCTGCAGGTTTTCTCAGGCTCTTGCGTGTGGCCCCAGATTTCTGCTGCAGTTTGACACTTTCAGTGGTTTGCCTTTCCAGAAATGCTGTTCACTGGAATGGTAGAATTAGCCATCAAAAGTCCTTATTCTATTCCTGGTTGATCTCCAAACATTATTAACTTTGAGAAAGCCACTCAGATTTTTGGGTCTCTCCATCACCTGTAAAATAAGATGATAGATAAATAATTTTCTAAAACCCTCAAGCTGGTACATTAATGAGTATTTTTTCTTCCTTTAACTCCACATATTTTCAACCCAACCCCTCAAATTTTGCCTTCTGAAACTTCCACTGGTAGCTTGTTTGGCTGAGTATCTTCTTGTATTTTTCTCCTTCATCTCCACCTGAGATGCCAACCACATGAACTCTGGGCTGGTTGGCAAGACAATGTGATGAGCGTCCCTGTATCCTCCATGCCCCACAAAGGCTACCCAGAGTTTCAGTAGTTCTTGGGGACACTCTGAGATTAATAAGGTGTTTTTGGCCTAAAGGTGATTGGGGCTTCTGTTATGTTACTGGCAGGTTGCCAAATTATAGGAACAGAATAACTTTCCAATGTGGTCTCTGTAAATGTTCCAGAAAACACAAAGTCAACAGAAAGAAATCCAGGTGCCTGGTTTTAGAGGTAACAGTGAGGTTTGGGAATAGTCACCGGACTATTCTCTTACTCATACAGAGAAAGGACAATTTGCACTCTGCTTAGTATAAAATGAGAGTTAGGCTTTCAGAGGTATTGTGCTTGTTTGGCTACCCCAAGTTCAACACTAATTTGGTTCTCTACAGCATGCTATTGGCCTGTCTGATTTGGAGTGTGTCTCCTGAATGTTGTTCCTCTGGTCTGACACAGCTGAAAGTAAGGTGAATTTGGACTCAAACTGGTACAGTAGATGGAACCCAAATGTTTTGAGTGACCCATAAGCAGACTGGCATTAATGAACTTTGTTAATTATCACCTTAAGGCTGTATTTAAAGTGGTGCTTCAGGAACACAGTCCACCCCAATGTGAGCAAGCCTTCAGCTTGGTCAGATCCCAATATCTTTCTCTTGATGAAATTGCAACTTATTAACATTCTCAAATGAGATGGAGCTATAAATGTAAGTGAGTTTTAATACAATCATTTTGAGGAAATGTCAAACTTCATTGCACACCTCTCCCTCTCATCTCCGCCTTTAATGGCAGAGTTCAGTGAAGAACCGAGCCAGATTAATGAGCGAGGGACAGAGGGGATTTTGGAGCCAAGGAAAAGACCACACAGCAGATCAGTCTCTAATTTAATCATCTCAGTAGGCTATTCAGTGAGAGAAGGTTATTGAACCATCCTGATCATATTTATGTACCTGTGGAAGGAAAAATGAGGGCAAAACTAGGGCTGTGTTTATGGACATAAGGGAGACAGGAAAAGAGCAAAATTGTCAGCCTGAGAATTCTGTGGCCTGGAACGAAAAGACATGATTGGCTAAGTAAATGCACATAATTAAATTAAATATGAATAGCCACTGATTGAGAATTGCACCACGGACGGAATATGCTTGCTGTTAATGACCCACGATTTATTTACACCTTAAACACCGTGTTTCCTTACTGCTCTAAAGTAGTAAAATTGCCTTCTTCCTGGTGAAATTTATTGCCATTTAAACATGCCAAAAGGCCATTCTGGCAGTCATTACAATAATCTATCATTTCTGCAACTGCTGGTATCCTGTTCTGTGGTCAAATTCAATCTGAGAAGGGTCAACAGAATTTTTCCACCAAATGCTTCCCTCTTGACGATCATCAATTTACTTTTGTCAACAAAAAGGGCATTACTACGGAATGAAATAGAAGATCCCCGTAAGACCTCTGGCAAACACTGAGCTTCTCTGCACCCAGTATCTCCTCCGCCTGCAGATCTATCTGTCTGTCTGTGTGTGCCTGTGTGCACAGTGGGGCCTGTCATGCTGAGGCAGGAGCAG
>PVJN01030691.1:0-25411 GCA_004026805.1 Lasiurus borealis | reverse complement strand
CTATTGTTAATCAGACAGAAATAGAACTGTTTTAAATTTGAGTAGCAGAAATTTAGGTAAGACATAGAAAAGGGACTTCTTGTCTAATTACTATGACATGCTGAAGTCAACTAACCTTCATAATCACAGTAAGTAGTTCACCTCCAAGTTTTTTACCTATGATACATTTTTCTTTAGTTCTAATAATGCATGTAATTTTGCTTGTAAACTCTGTTCTTGCTTAAGGAATTATAAGTGTGTTCCTGATTATGGAAACCCAGAGTTTTAACTATGACAACTAGGGAATTGAAGTCTAAGTGTTTACTTATTATTTATAGAGTTGATAGTTAGCCTTTTTAAATCTCTAGAGAGGCATGCCCAGTGGAAGGCCTCAGTAGAAGGATCTGTTTACCATGGAAGGAACAGTTGGCCTTCAGATCTCAGGCCACATACAGCTCTTCAATGCCAAACAAGGCAGGGCTGGGGCTTAAGAAAACTAAAGGGAATGCCACACCTTTTAGAAATAAAGAAAAAGAAAAAGAGTACTTAGGTACATTTTAGACCCTGCCTCATTTCAAGAAGGATTTGAAGGAGGAGTACAAAAACACATAGAATATTATGATAATTAATTTTATGTGTCAACATAACTGGACCATATGCCCAGTTATTGTATTGTATTGTATTGTATTGTATTGTATTGTATTGTATTGTATTGTATTGTATTGTTGACAGTATTACAGATGTCCCCCAAATGTTCCCCCTTTACATGCCTCTTCCCAGCTTCTACCCCACCCCAGGCTTTCAACACACTATTTTCTGTGTCCATTGGTTATACTTATATGTGTGTGAGTTCTTTGGATAATCTCTTCCCCTAACCCCTGACACCCTCTAAGATTTGTCAGTCTGTTTCATGCCTCCATTTCTCTGCACCAATTTGCTCATCAGGGGAGGAGAGAGGATGGGTGGGGAGAGAAAGGAAAAGGAGAGGAAGGGAGGAGATGGGGAGAAACAAGAAGAATAGATGTTTGAATTACATAGCCATCACATAAATGCTTTCCTGGATTGTTTTTAATCCAGTGTTCAATTTATTATGGATAGATATAGTACAGAGTTTTATATCAGCTCTAGACCTGCCCACTAGACAGGGACAGTCTTTTACATTAGCATTATAGCACTATAAAAACATTAACATTTTATTAAACATTTATTATCAAGGAAGGTTATGTAATTATTACAAACTAAAAGGACTTCTTAGCTATATAAAAATTTTTATTATTCCAAATAAACCTTTCCATTTTAACAAATTATTTTTTCAATTCTGAAATTAGATCTGATATTTATAAGAATTATATTTAATATATAGGAGAATTTCCCACTCAACATCATAACCACCACTTTTTATTAATTGCCTTATTTACTTAAATTACTTATTCAACACAAGCAATTGATTATTCAAAATAATATTGCCCATTTTTAATTGAATCCTCACGCAAACTAGCATGCACTTCTCAGCTTGCATAATAATTCATCAACACATGCATTATGTATTTCTTATGACAGGACATGGATTGAAATGAGATATTTGATTGAAGGTATATCTACTTTTATTCAGGCAGAATAAAAAGAGGAGAAATAAAATATCTATATACAAAGACTTTTTTCTACTAGACTAACTACTTTTAAATATTATTCCAATTTATATTTTTTTATTTTATAGAGCATCTTTACTCAGAATTAAAAATATATATCTGTGTGACAGGAGGTAGGAGAGGCTGGTGGAAGTTCTATGGGGAAAAAAATGAGATGTATGTACTACTTACTATATGTAATACTTTAAACAATAACATAAAAAAATAAAAAAAATAAAAATATATATCTATTTGTACCCCATGAAGTGACATTTTTGTCTATAACCAAGAGATGGATGACTTGAAGCTCACCACAACTATCAATTGGTCAAAAGTCACAGATGGATCATTGAAAGAGAATATTCCAGACCCAAAAAGCCAAACTCCTTCCTGGTTCAATGCACTTACCTCATGATTTCATTCTTTCAAATAGCCTGTTAATTCCAAAGTTCTTTGAGTTTATTTGATTTATATATAGATCTATATAGTAAACTATATGTAGTAACTATGTAATTTATTTCCAACTCTAATCTTTGTTACTCTTCATCATTAAAGCTATTTCTTTTTATGTTAGTCCTTGAATCTTCCAACCCATCTTACTATCAAAAATGCATGTTGTCACCCAGCCAACATGTCTCAGTGTTTGAATGTTGATCTATGAACCAGAAGATCACGGTGATTCCAAATCAAGGCATATATCCGGGTTGCAAGCTCCATCCCCAGTGTGGCATGTGCAGGAAGCATCTGATCAATGATTCCCTCTCATCATTTATGTTTCTATCTCTCTCTCCCTCTCTCTTCTTCTCTGAAATCAATAAAAATATATTTTTAAAAGATGAATGTTGTCAAATGCATTTATTCAGAAAATATTTATTGCATTCTTACTAGTGTGGTCTCAATGCAACCAATAGCCAGGAAAAAAAGGCAAACAACAAGAGCATTCAATGGAGTCAAGATAGTCTCTTCAATAAATGGTGCTGAAAAAATTGGACAGATACATAAATAGTGCTGGGAAAATAATAAAACAAAAGAAATCAGTATCAAACAGAAAAGGGAACCCACTGTATAGGAGAGCAAATTTGCCAATGATACATCTGATAAAGGGTTAATTTCCAAAATATATGAAGTATTCATACAACTCAAAAAAAATTGAAGACAAATTATCCAATTAAAAAATAGGCAGAAAACAAAAGTGGACACTTGGCCAAAGATGACATATGAAAAACTCTCAATATCACTAATCCTCAGAGAGATGCAAATTAAAATGACCATGAGGTACCATGTCACACCTGCCAGAATGACTACCATCAATAAGTCAAAATACTACAAGTGCTGATGAGAATGTGGAGAAAAGGGAATCCTAGTACATTGCTAGTAGGAATGCAAACTGCTTCAAACCCTATGGAAAATAGTATGGAGTTTCCACATGAAATTAAAAATGGATACAGCCATTTGATTCACTGATTCCACTTCTAGGAATATATTCTAAGAATCCTGAAATACTAATCAAAAAGAATATATGTACCCCTGTGTTCATAGAAGTACAATTTACAATAGCTAAGATTTGGAAACAGCCTAAGTTCCCATCAATAGTTACGTGGATAAAAAAAAAAAAGCTGTGGTACATTTATACCACGGAATACTTTGCAGCCATAAAAAAGTACATCTTACCCTTTGACACAGCATGGAGGGACCTGGAAAGTATTATGCTAAGCAAAATAAGCCCGTCAGAGAAAGAGAAATATTATATGATCTCAGTTATATGTAGAATTTAATGAACAAAATAAACTGACAAATAAAATAGATCCAGAGACAAATGCAGCCGACTGATGATTCCCAGAGGGAATGGGAGGGTAAGGGAGAAGAGGAAAGGATTAACCAAAGAACTTATATGAAGATATACAAAACCCATGGACACAGGCAATATTGTGTTAAAGCCCTGGGGAGGGAGTGGAGGAAGAGGAGGAAGTCAATGGGGGAAAAGGAGGGGACATCTGCAATACTTTCAATAATAAAGATAAATTTAAAAAATAAAACTGACACTGGCAAATTTCATATTTTTTAAAAAAATTCATTTGGGAGAATATTGAGGTGATACCCAATTCTCAAGTAGATTCCTGGGCTTCATTCCCATTTCAAAATAGAATCTTGGTGGTAGAACTCAAGAATCTGTATTTAAAATAAAATAATAAATATTTTTTTAAAAAACCTTCCCAATTGATTTTAAAAATTAGCTGGACTTGGGAGCCACTGTTTTAAACCATGGACACTTTAGAAAGTCAGTAACCATAAATCTGTCAGGGCTAAGCAGTCAGGGAAAGCTATGTGGCAGAAATGGGATTTGACTGAGCTATGTAGCTGTCAACAGCAGTATACTGTAGACTGACAGGTGGGTAACAGGCACAGGTTCTTCAGGAATGAGCAACAATATGACAAAGATAAGAGCAACATGATCTGGTACATTTGTGGTCCCATGAACTGATGAGGCTCACCAGAAAGCATAGAGAGTGCAGTGAGAAATGGTGGGAAATAGGTTACACTACAAGGCACTTTATGGTAAGTTTCAATAAGTAATAACTCAAGCTTCAAGAGAGATGAGTGTGATGTGAAGAAGGAAAAGAGAGCTCTGGCACTCCCTCAGTTTTAGGTCAGCTCTGATCTCACCAGTGCTAGCCATTGAAAGGCGATTCTGGGCTATGATTCTGGGAAAGGGGGGATTTGTCTCCATTTGTGACTCAGTAAAATGAAAAAACAGGACTAAATGACACATAAGATTTCTTTCAAATCTAATCTGTATGATTCAATTTTTAAGTCCCACTGTTTCATCATTTCCAGTGAGTTCCTTTAAGCATTCTTTGCTGTTCTTTGAATTTTGCTTTCATCGATTTTGGAGAGAAGAAATTGTCGAGTAATGTGAGCAATGGAGGGTAATTTTCTCATTAATCTCACAATAGAAATTTCCACATTTACATTCTAGTAACAATAAACCTGGCACAATACATACTTTCCTCCAAGGTTTGCTCTGGAGACTTTGTGACCTTAATAGTTTTCTACTGAGATAAGGCCTTAAAATACACACAAAAGATAGATTCATATGCCACACTGGCCTACAAGAATAAAACTCTGCATCAAATAACATGTTAGATAAATCTAACATGGCGAGCATTTCTGCAGTAGTAGCCACTTTTCCCAAGAAACTTAGTGATATATGAAAACTAATATACTCATGGGATAAAGACTATACCTTCTATTTCCAAGTACACTTGACACAACCCAAAAAATCAATTTTCTCCTCTGTTTGAAGTAGTTCCAATCTGTCAAAATTCATCCTCTTTGGCCTCATCACCAGCCATTTCCTTTTTTCCATCATATTATTTAATGACTACCAATTACAAATCACAGAAATGAAGACTGAATGAAAAATAAAGTGCTATTGCTAAGATATCTCAAGAATTCAGTATTAAATAACCTTGCTGAAAGCTCCTAAGTTTATTCTATTATTTTCGGGAACAATTATTATTTCATTATTTTTATAAAGTATAAAATAATGTCTGAAAATGTTTTCAAGGACAAAAGAATTATGATAAAGGCCTACAAACAAATGAAAAGGCAATATGAAGTTAAAGCCTCTTTCCCTTAAATCTGCTTCATGCTATGACAGTACTACATAGGGATAACTGATGGTTTGTCTGAGTTAAAAAAAAAAAAAGGATTTATAGGATGAAAGCTGTAAAAAAAAAATAGAATAATCTATTCTGGGAGCCCTGGTTCTGTTTCTCTTATAATTTGTGTCCTGATAGATGATCTCTTTAAAAGTGGTGCCAGGATGTAGGGAAACTGTCTTCTTATAAAAAATTCCCCCACTAAAGAGCACCAGTACCACTTCATTGTTTACTGACACATGTTTATTGGGTTTAAGAAGTGGATGTATTTCATTTATTTATAAGTTATTATATTAATATTACATGCAATCCTATTATTATAAATTTATATACATATATAACAAAGTTTCAAAAACTAACAAGCTTGTGAATAAGGAAAATGTCACAAAACAATAAAAGCTAGTATATATTTGTTACAATGGACATAAAACTGACCACATAATTGATGAATAATGGTCTTTCTTAACTATAAATTACCTGGGTAGTTTTGTGGGAAATCAGATTTTAAACTGGACTTTCAGAAATCAGCTAAGTTAAAGAACTTAATATTTTGAGGTCGCCCTCTAAATGTCCTGTCAGTTCCACCACCTACGTGAATTTTACACTGGTTCCCTCCTTCACCTGCTCTGCCACTGCCTGCAATAACTTTGTTTCTGTTTCTTCTTTGACCCAATCCAATCCATTGCTTCTATTGGTCTTCTTTCTGGTCCTGGAACATACCAAGTGCTTCCCACCTCATTGTCCTTATCTGTAGTATTTACTGCTGTGGAATATTTGGCACCTAGAAACTGTCTAAAAATATAGGTTGAATCAATGAATAATTATTTCTTTGGGTCTACAACTCCATAAGGACAGAGACTGTGTTGTTTAATTTCCCCACTCAATTCCCAGAAGCCAGTATAGCACCTTACCACATAGTGAGTGTTCCATAAATAGTCCTTGAAGAAAGGAGGGAGGAAGGGAAGCAGGGGAAAGAGAGGTAGGAAGGAAAGATGAAACAAATGCTGGAAGTATATAACAACACTATGACACATCAAGAAATAAAGACAGAAAAGTCTATGTTGGTATTTGCCCTGTTTAGAATTATTTTACAGCTACTTGACTAAATGTACTGATTTGAAAAATAACAAAGTTATAAAAATTCCATAATTGTACATAAATTAGCCCCAAAGCATTATCATGAATACCTACAGCCTGTATTTCCAAATGCTAATAACTAAATATATAGGTTTTTTGACATTTTAACAAGGCTTTTATTTGAATATTAAAAAGACTAGGTACATTATAGAAATTATTTTATTAACATCCACATTCAGTAGTTTGATTCCTATACAATAATTGCATATACTCAGAGAAACGTCATGTTCCTAACCCTAGAGGTAATATTACCTCAAAGACATTATCAAAATGAATTATGCTTTTTTTTTGCAGGAAGACATTTTCCATTATCTGTTGAATATAACAAACATGTAACATTGAGACTGTTTCAGACCTAGTACCCCAGAGTATACCGTGGAGTAATAATGTATTATGAAAGAAAAATTGTTTTACACTCTTCCTTGTTAATTATTCTCCTTTTCCCATTCTCCATCTAAGAGATTTTTTTAAAGGTAACATTTTTAAGCATAGAAATGTACATGGTACTTGACCAAAGTTAATAACATAATTATCCTGTGTTAGCTCACTAGAAATTCATAATTTAGTATACAAGTTTTTAAACACAGAAAACAGAATGAGAGGACTTTTTTTTTTTTATGATACCAAGAGAGCCTGCAAAGATCTCTTTTGTATAAGGAATTTAAAAGCATTTTATATGTCTGGTGGGGTGTATATAAGTTCTACAAAGTAAAAGTTTGGCATCACTCACCATAATATGTTTTGGTCTCATAAAAAACTCCATTAATTATTTTTCTCAAATCAGAAAAACAAACATTGGATTAAAATATGGGGAAAAAATGCAACCTGAATAAAGAAAATTGGAAGTAAAGTCTCCAAAAATGAGTAATCTGTGATTTTTTAAGAGTACTGGATGCATACTTACCTGGCAGGGAAGATACCATGATCACAAAGGTGGTTTTCCCAGGGCGAGGCTTATCCATTGCACTCCGGATGTGCTGACCCCTGCGATTTCCCCAAATGTGGGAAAGTCGACTGCATAATTTGTGGTAGTCGGGGACTGCATTCACGTACTCCCCTGAAGAAACAGAAAAAGAAAAAAAAAAAGAGTACCGGCCCAGTTTTATGAAGCAGATTTCTTTAAGAACATCTCAGGAGTTAATTCTCTGGGATTATAGTTGAAACTTATAATTCTCTAAACTGTCAATTTTTATGATCGCTCTGTGGATATGTTATTTTATTATAGCAAACTACCCATTTTGATTCTTTGCTTTTCTTTGTGACTATTAAAAACAACAGTGTCATGCTTTTCTAATATTCAATAAGTTTATAAATTAGGATCTTGTTACCAATTTTAATAATTCCCTTCTAACTAGATAAAAGAATGGAAAATACTGAAGAGTTTTAAAATAACACCATTATTCTGCCTTCAGGAGTTAATCACTGGTAACATTTTCACTCATCCTTTTCTGCATTTTAAGTAGCCTTTCACGCAACTAATCAACAAATATTTATTTATTGCCTGCTATGTGCCAGTCATTTTCTAGGCATTGGCAATATTACTATAAACAAAATAATTAAGGTGCTTGTTCCCAAGGACAGATAATAAACAAATGAGCATATATTATAGAATTGTACACCTGACACCTACAAAATTTTATTAACCATTGTCATACACAAAAAAATAAATAAGTGTGATAGAAGTATGGTTGTGATATGTACATGTCATTTCTATTACATTTATTATATATTTTGTAGATTCATAATGCATAACTGACTTATTATTAAAAAAAACAAATCCTATCTTATCTAATAAAAGAATAATATCCAAATTGACCATACCTCTGCTGCACCCACTAGCCACACCCACTAGCCAATCAGGAGTTAGTATGCAAATTAACAAAACCAAGATGGCTGCCAACACAGAGTGAGCAGGAGGCTTGGGTTTTCCCCACAATGGAAGAAGCCAAGCTTCCCGCATATCCTGGCCTCCATTCAAGGCTACAAAGTCTCACTTATAGAAGATAAATAAATCTCAGACACCAGGGCCTCTGCTTGGGTTGCTGGGGAGCATGGCCAGCCTTCAAAGCACCACAGACCCCTTGCCCAGACCACCCCACGCCCCAAGAGAGCCCTTACCCTGATCCAGGACACCCTTCAGAGCAAACCAGCTGGCCCCCACCCATGCACCAGGACTCTATCCTATTTAATAAAAGGGTAATATGAAAATTGACCATAACTCCAACACACAAGATGGCTGCCCACATATAGTCAAAGATAGCTGCCCCTATGTGGACACAAGATGGCCAGCATGGGAAGGCACTTGGGAGGAACCAGGCATGCAAGGGAGGGTACTTGTGGGCTATCAGGCCAGGAGGGGGGAGCAGTTGGGGGAAGACTAGGCCTGCAGGGAAGGGCAATTGGGGGGACGAAGCCTGCAGGGTGACCAGGCCTTTAGGGGAGGGAAGTTATAGATAATCAGGCTGGCAGGGGAGTGGTTAGGTGGTGATCAGGCTGTCAGACAGAAGTGGTTAGGGGCAATCAGAAAGGCAGGCAGGTGAGCAGTTGAGAACCAGCAGTCCAGGATTGTGAGAGGAATGTTCAACTACCCTTTTAGGCCCAATTCTAGTAGGATCGGGCCTAAACGGACAATTGGACATCACTCGAGGGGTCCCAGATTGGAAAGGGTGCAGGATGGATTGAGGGACAACTCCTCCACCCCATGCCTCTTCTAAGTATATAATAGAGAAACGTAAGTACTCTGCAGAAAGAGAATTTCAGCTAAATGGTGTCCTGGAACTAAAAACAAAATATAATGTCATAAGTTTAGTACTAGACATGTTCTTTTTTACAAGGGACCCTGTTTCTCAGAAAATAAGATAGTGTCTTATATTAAGTTTTGCTCCCACAGATGCGCTAGGTCTTATTTTCAGGGGGTGTCTTATTTTTCCATGAAGAAGAATATGGTACACATTTATTGTTGAACAAAGAAAAGGAAATTTATTACCTGTATATGGTACAGTAGTAGTTGTCATCATAAACCAGCTCACTCATTGGCTGCAGAGCAGCCAGAGCTGTTCAGGCAGTGCAAGGTCTCTTTAAATCAGGAGTCAGATGTCTTACGGTAGCTTCGGGGGCCTTATATTCTGGGGAGGCCTTATGTTCAGGGGAGGCTTTATTATCGAGCAGGTCTTATTTTGGTGGGGATTCCTTATATTACAGTGAGAGGCAAAACTGGAAGTATATCTTATTTTGGGGGGATATCTTACTTTTGGGGAAACAGGGTAGGTAGTGATAAAACTATATTGTTTCTAATGTTTTGTTATCAGTTTCTCTACTTAGCCTTTAATGGGTATTTTCCCATTACAAAATTCATATTTCTATATTGTGATCTTACGTACCAACCTAGAAATTCACTTATTGCTGGATATTTGTTTCCTTTTTTATAAGGAACTATTAGCAGGAATTATTTCACATACCTATTAATAGAAATTATTGATTATTTGTTATAGTAATTCATAAATATGGCAATATTTGTCAAAGAATATGCACATTTTAATGCTTTTTATTTATATTGTCAAATTTTTCTCCAGACAGGCAGAAAAAAATGGCAGCGGAATAGACAGACATGTCCAGAGCCTTGTCACTGAGCAGATAGAAAGAACAGCTGAGGGTCGCACTGGGAGTATTTGTTAGTCAGTTAAGGGACAGTTACCCTCTAAGAGAAGGTGGGGGACTGCTGGATAAGGCTTCCCTGACTAGGCAGCCCCATTGCCACAGGGTTTTTTCTCCTGGAGCCACCAGCAGGAACACGGAGACTGCGCCATCTTGAAGGGGAAAGTGGATGTTTATGGCAGCCTGAAAAACTACAGCTGCAGCACTCACCGAACAGCTGCAGGAACCAGAACACCATTCCCTAATCGGCACAAACACTCAGAATCAGAGGAGGTCCACAAACCACACAGAAAGGTCAGATTTTGCCTGGGATAAGGAGAGGTCCCTGGTCCTGCAGAACAGAGAGACACACACACTGTGGGAACTGGACCAGGGGAAAGCTGCACCTACAGAAATCCCTGGGAGTTGGGCAAGGCATGATCCCTGAATGTGGAAGGGGGCCCTCAGAGCTGTTAACAGAGGGGAGCTCTAAAAAGCAACCTATTTTTATCTGAGGCAGAAGGACTGCAGTCTATCTTCTTAAGAACCTTGCTTCTGATTGCTAAGCCCAATAAATAGAATCATCCAAATGAGGACATCCTAAGAGACAGCTGGGAAAAGTTGTTTTTCTAGAACCTGGGGATCAGAGAGTGAAATAACCATCAGAGAACCAGCTCTGGGGCAACCCATTCACACAAACCAATACTGAGTGCCACAGAGAAAGCAGGATATAAGCACAGGCTAGAGAGGATCTATAGTCTCAGAGGTCAATTCCGAAACACTTCCACCCAGGGAATGACTCAGAAATTGAATCTGGCGTAATCACAAAAGAATAAAGAGATTAAGACACACCACCAGCTTAAAAACCAGGACTGGCTTACAAAACTAAGCAGCAGTAGAACACAGGAAACTGCAATACTGTCCTGATTGGGAAACAGGCATGCCAAACAGAACAATAGAGGAAGTGAATGACCTCTACTACTAAACATTCTATTCTTTTATTTTTAATTTTTTATTTTTCATCTTTTAGATAAATAAATAATTTTTCTCTTATTTCCTCAATTGATTTTACCTCTTTGATTATTACATTTTTATTTTCAAGCAGTATTATTACTACTACTATTTTATCTTTTTGAAAAAAAGAAGTGTCATTTTATTTTCTCTTTCTTTTACTGTGGGATTAGAGTTCTACATTCTATTTTCATCTTTCCTTTAGCATCATTTAACTCTATCCCAATTCTACCCTTATACCAACACTCTCTTCCTAACTTTTACTGTTTTGTTGTCTTGTTTCTCTTACCCTTCTTTACTTTAGATTTTCCCTATTCTTTCTTTTACCAGGCTAAAATTTCACCCTACTTATGTATCTAATTTCGAATCCCCTATTCTAAGTCCATATACACCTCTCTCTTCTCTGTCTTTACCATCCCAAAAATTGTTTTTTTATTGTTATTTGCTTGAACGTTGATTATAACAATTTTTTATACATTTTGTGAGATTGTTTCTGCTTATTCTACTTGTTTTACTTTGCTTTTTGTTTATTTTCTTTTTCTTTTTTTCTCTGTTTTCCCTCGCCTCCCTTGATATTAGCTGTTATTTGTAGTTTATTTTAATCTCCAGGTACTTGTTGCTGGCATATGTTGGGATTAGTAGCTGTTCAATTGGAGTTTTCTCCGCATATCTAATTTGATCCCCTTTTTCTTTTTTAGTCTCTTTCTTTTTTCTCTTACTTTTTTTCTACTTCTTTTTTTCTGTTTTCTCCTTTATCCCAATTTCATTTGGGCACATCTTTCTTTTCCTTTTTCCTCTCTTCTCTCTTTATCTTTCTCTACTTTCCCCTAATTTGTCTCTCATGTGTGGTCTCCTGATTTGTGGTTATTAACATCGTGAATACATTTCTGTTCAGTACGTTGTGTTGCTCCAGGTTGTGTGGTATTGTGTGCCTTTAAATCAATGCAGGAGAGAGAACTACATAACCAGACACCTGGAGAAGAAAGACTATGCGCAGACAAAGAAAGAGCCCACATATTAATAAAAGCAGGCATCACCAAAAAAGAAAATAAGCATAATGGAGACAAGCAACCTGCCAGAGAAAGAATTCAGAGAGATGTTCATAAGGTAGCTGAAAAGAATGGAAGACAAATTCTACAATATGAGTAAGAACCAAGAAGAAATGAAGAAGAACCAAGAAGAAATGAAAAATAATTAAGAAGAAATGAAAAATTATATTTCTGCTGTAAAGACCACAATAGAAAGAATCAAAAGTAGACTAGAAGAAGCAGAGGACCACATCAGTAAGCTAGAAGACAAGGTAGGAAAAAATACTCAGGGAGAGCAGCTTGTAGAAAAAAAAATTAAAAAGCAAGAGAAGAGCCTAAGGGAATATTGGGACAATATGAAACAAAACAACATCTGCATAATAGGGGTCCCAGAAAGAATGGAAACTGAGCAAGGAATAGAAAACCTGTTTGAAGAAATAATGACAGAAAATTTCCCCAATATAGGAAAGAAAAAAACGACACAAATCCAAGAAGCTCACAGAATCCCAAGGAAAATGAACCCCAAAAGACCAACACCAAGGCACATTATAATTAAATTGGCAAACACCAACGACAAAGTAAGAATCTTAAAAGTGGCCAGAGAGAGAGACAGAAATTTACCTACAAAAGAACCCCCATCAGACTAGCAACTGATTTCTCAACAGAAACTCATCAGGCCAGAAGGGAATGAAATGAAATAAACAAAGTCATGCAAAGTAAGATTCTTAATCCAAGAATACTGTACCCAGCAAGGCTATCCATCAAAATTGAAGGTGAAATCAGGAGCTTCTCAGACAAAAAAGGACTAAGGAAATGTATTACCACCAAACCAGCAATACAAGAAATGTTAAAAGGTAGCTGTAAAAAAAAAATATATATATATATGAAGTGAAGAAGAAAAACAGGGGTAAAGAAAAAAATGGCGACAAGTAAGTACCTATCAATAATAACTTTAAATGTAAATGGATTAAATGCTCCAATCAAAAGACATAGGGTAACCGATTGGATAAGAAAACATGATCCATATATCTGCTATCTGCAAGAAACCCACTTCAGAAAAAAAGATGCCCACAGTCTGAGGGTGAAGAGATGAAGACAGTTTTGCAGGCAAATGGAAATGTAAAAAAAGCTGGGGTTGCAATAGTTATATCTGAAAAATTAGATCTCAAAGTGAAGGACATAAAAAGAGATAAGGAAGGCTACTTCATAATAATAAAGGAGCAATCCAACTCTGGTAAACTTATATGCACCTAATACAGGAGCATCTAAATACATAAAAAAAACTCCTATAGGATATCAAGAGAGAGATTGACAGCAATTCAATTGTAGTAAGAGACTTTAATACCCCACTATCACCATTGGACAAATCCACTAAACAAAAAATCAGCAAAGAAACACCAATCCTAAATGACTCATAGACCAGATGGAATTAATTGACATCTATAGAACATTTCACCCCAAAGCCACAGAACATACATCTTCTCAAGTACACATGGGTCATTTTCAAAGAGAGACCATATGTTGGGTCAAAGGCAAAGTCTCTTCAAATTCAAGAAGATAGAAAGCATATCAAGCATTTTCTCAGATCACAGTGGCATAAAACTGGAAATCAACTACAATAAAAACAATACAAAGAAATCAAACACATACAGACTAAACAGCATGCTATTAAACAATGACTGGGTAACCAGAGAGATCAAGGAAGAAATAAAAACATCATGACAACAAAGGACAATGAAAACACAATAATACAAAATTTATGGGACACAGTGAAAGCAAACTTGAGAGGGAAGTTCATAGCTCTACAAGTCTACTGCAAAAAAAAAAAAAAAAAGAAACAATGGCAATAAATTACCTATCTCTACAACTCAAAGAGCTAGAAAGAGAGCAACAAGAAAAGCCCAGTGTAAGCACAAGGAAGGAAATAGTAAAGATCAGAGTGGAGATAAATGACATAGAGACCAAAGAAACAATTCAAAAGATCAACAAACCCAAGAGCTGGTTCTTTGAAGGGATAAACAAGAATTATGGACCTCTAGCCAGGCTCACCAAGAAACAAAGAGAGAAGACCCAAATAAACAAAATCAGAAATGAAAGAGTAGAAATAACAATAGATGCTTTTGAAATACAAAGAATTGATAAAAAATACATGAACATCTCTGTTCCAACAAACTGGACAACCTGCAAGAAATGGACACATTCCTAAAAAAAATACAACCTTCCAAAACTCAATCAGGAAGAATCTAAACATCTCAATAGTCCAAAAACTATTAAAGAAATTGAAGCAGTAATCAAAAGGCTTTCAGCAAATAAAAGCCCAGGACCAGATGGCTACACAGGAGAGTTTTACCAAACATTTAAGGAAGAATAAAAACCTAACCTCCTCAAACTATTCCAAAAAATTAAAGGAGAAGGAACACTTCCAAACAACTTCTATGTAGCCAGCATCACCCTAACCAAAACCAGATAAAGACAACACAAGGAAAGAGAATCACAAGCCAATATCCCTCATGAGCATAGATGCCAAAATTATCAACAAAATTCTAGCAAATAGGATTCACCAGTACATGAAAAAGATCATATACCATGAACAAGTAGAATTTATCCCAGGAATGCAATAATGGTGCAATATCCACAAATCAATAAAAGTAATACATCACATAAACAAATTGAGAGATAAAAACACATAGTTATATCAATTGATGTAGAAAAAGCATTTGACAAAATTCAACACCCTTTCTTGTTAAAAACTCTCAGCAAGGTCGGAATAGAAGGTTCAAACCTCAATATAATAAAAGCCATATATGATAAACCCACAGCTAACACCATACTCAATTGAGCAAAAACTAAAACCATTTCCCCTAAGAACAGGAACAAGATAGGGATGCCCATTCTCACCACTTCTGTTCAACATAGTACTGAAAGTACTAGCCATTGCAATTAGACAAGAAGAAGAAATAAAAGGTATCCAAATTGGAAAAGATGAAGTAAAGCTGTCCTTATTTGCAGATGTCATGATACTGTACCTAAAAAACCTGAAAGACTCCCTCAAAAAACTAATAGACTTAATAAATGAATTTGGCAATGTAGCAGGATGCAAAATTAATGCCCAGAAATCTATGGCATATCTATACACTAATAGTGAACTTATAGAAAGAGAGACTAAAAAAGCAATCCCATTTACCATTTCACCAAAAAAATTAAGATACCTATGAATGAACTTAACTAATGAGGTAAAAGACCTATATGCAGAAAACTACAGGACACTGAAAAAAGAGATAGAGGAAGTCGTAAACAGATGGAAGAGGATAGCATGCTCATGGATTGGGAGAATCAACATCATTCAAATGTCCATACTACCCAAAGCAATCTATAGATTCAATGCACTACCCATTAAAATACCAACGACATATTTCACAGACCTAGAAAGAACTCTCCAAAGATTCATCTGGAACAAAAAGAGACCAGGAATAGCCACAACAATCCTGAGATAGAAGAATAAAGTAGATGGAATCTCAATAGCAGATTTCAAGCTGTATTACAAAGCAACTGTTCTCACAATAGCCTGGTACTGGCACAAGAACAGACATATAGACCAATGGAATAGAATAGAAAATCCAGATATCAAATCAAACCACTATGCTCAATTAATATTTGACAAAGGAAGCATGAACATACAATGGACTCAAGACAGTCTCTTCAATAAATGGTGTTGGGAACATTGGATAGATACGTGCAAAAAAATGAAACTAAACCACCAAGTTATACCATACATAAAAATAAACTCCAAATGGAAACAAAATTTAAACATAAGACAGGAAACCATAAAAATATTAGAGGAATCCACAGGCTGCACAATCTCAGACATATGCCAAAGGAACTTCTTCACTGATACTGTTCCAAGGGTAATGAAAGATAAAGAGAATATAAACAAATGGGACTACATCAAAATAAAAAGCTTTTGCACAGCAAAAGAAACCATCAACAAAACAACAAGAAAGCCCACTGTATAGAAGAACATATTTGCAAATGTTATCACTGATAAAGGTTTAATCTCCAACATCTACAGCCAACAGACTGAATAAAAGGAAGATAAAAGATCCAATTAAAAAATGGGCAATGGACCTAAATAAAATCTTTTGGAAAGAAGACCGAAGGAAGGCCAAGAGACACATGAAAACATGCTCAAAGTCATTAAATATCCAAGAGATGCAAATCAAAACTACAATGCGATACCATCTCACACCTGTCAGAATAGCAATCATCAACAAATCAACAAATGACAAGTGTTGGCGAGAATGTGGAGAAAAAGGAACCCTCGTGCACTGTTGGTGGGAATGCAGACTGGTGCAGTCACTGTGGAGAACAGTATGGAGTTTCCTCAAAAAACTAAAAATGGAACTCCCATTTGACCCAGAAATTCCACTCCTAGGAATATATCCTATGAAACAAGGATCACCATTCAGAAAGGATATATGCATTCCTATGTTCATAGCAGCACAATTTACAGAGCTATGATTTGGAAACAGCCTAGATGCCTGTCAGCAGATGACTGGATCAGAAAACTATGGTACATCTACACAATCCTCTGCTGCCATAAAAAGAAGGAATTCTTACCATTTGCAGCAACCTGGATGGGACTGGAGAGCCTTATGCTAAGCGAAGTAAGCCAATCAATGAAGGAAAAATACCACATGATCTCACTCACTTATGGATAATAAAGAACATTATAAACTGATGAACAAAAAGATAGATACAGAGGTAGTAAAGCATCAAACAGACTGTCAAATTATAGCAGGAAGTTTAGGGAGAGGAGGGTTAGATAAGAGATCGACCAAAGGACTAGTATCCATGCATATAAACATAATCAATGGACATAAGACACTGGGGAGTTAGGGTATGCCTGGGAGGGGTGGGGGGCAATGGAAAGATATGTGTACATTTAATACATTAATAAAATATTTTAAAAAAGAAAAAATTTTCTCCAAATTATGCCAATTTCACACACACTAAATTGCCACTCTATATTTTATCTTTTCTTTTTTTTTTTAATATAGCATTTCTTTGCTATGTTTGATAGACACAAAATTATGGCTAACATTTATTGAGAAATTATTACTTAACCAACACTGTTACCAACAGTGGCACCTCAAGATACGAGTTTAATTCGTTCCGTAGCCTTGCTCGTATATCAAGTTGCTCGTATCTCCAAGCAAATTTCCCCATTGAAATCAACTGAAATGCCGTTAATCCGTTCCAGCCCCCAAAATGCCACCCCAGTTGTTCTTGTTACGTGTTTTTTAATAAGAAAAATGTATTTATAAATGACAAATATTATATAAAAGATAATAAAAGAAAATGTAAAGGAATAAGCTGGTTTTATAAAGTGTATTTACCTACTCGTTACACTCTTAATTTTACACTTTATCCCTAAACTGAATGTAACTTAACTAATCTTCACTGAACTTAATTGCTACTAGTCTTTGCATTTTTGGCTGATTTCAAAAAAAAAAACGTGTCCAACGAGGTTTGCCTCTTCCTCCCTTTCAGAATGTTTCTGGAATGGGTGAGGCAAGTTTCATTGAACAGCTCTGATGCACGACCAGTAGCAATTTTTTCGGGGTGTTTCTTTTCCACAAAGTGTGACACCCTCTCCCACATTCCTAAGATCTCCTTTATCTCACTTGTAGAGACTCTCCTCCACCTCTGGCTCCTCCTCGAAACCAATTTCTTGGAGAACCTCCGCATGTGGCTGAGACTGCAACTCTTGTAACTCCTCTGTGGTGAGTTCCAGAGAGTGCTCCTCGATGAGCTCATTCACGTCTCTCTCATCCACCTCCAGGCCCATGGATTTTCCCAGAGACACTATCTCCTCCTCCACTGGCACCTCGGGTTCGAATCCTTCAAAGGTCCTTTCGGCTACAGCCTCAGGCCACAGCTACTTCCATGCAGAGGTCAAAGTCCTCATTGTAACATCCAGCCAGGCCTGATCAATAATTCTGAGGCATATCACGATGTTAAAGTAGTTCTTCCAGAACTCTCAAACATTGAGGTTTGTGTTCTCTGTCACCTCAAAGCAGCGCCGGAACAGGTGCTTGATGTACAGCTTTTTAAAATTAGTAATCACCTCCTGATCCATGGTCTGCAGGATAGGAGTGGTGTTGGGAGGTAGGTAGACAACCTTTATAAACTTGAACTCTTCGAGGAGTTCATCTTCGAGGTTCGGTGGGTGAGCAGGAGCATTGTCGAGGACGAGAAGGGCTTGCATGGTTAGGTTGTTTTCCTGTAGATACTTCTTAATAGAAAGGCTGAAAACTAGGTTTACCCACTCCACAAAGAATTGCCTGGTGACCCATGCCTTCGGGTTTGCCCTCCACATAACTTGCAGTTTATCTTTTAAAATCTTATGTGACTTAAAGACTCTGGGTTTTCCGAATGGTATACGAGCAGAGGCTTGATCTTGCAGTCGCCACTCGCATTGGCGCACAGTGCCAGAATTAGCCTATCCTTCATGGGTTTGTGGCCTGGCATCGCCTCCCCCTCTGCCTTTATATAAGTCTTCAGACATTGGCCATACTGGTTCCTGGGCATCTGAACTCATATTGGGACTTACAGCATCAATACCCCAATGCTCAGGCCTTCCAACTCAGACTGATTACCTCCAGCTTTCCTGGTCCTCCGGATTGCAGATACGATCATGGGACTTCTCAGCTTCCATAACCAAATGAACAAATTCCTATAATAAATCTCCTCTTATATCTATTTCCATATCAACTGTTCCTCTGCCTAGCAGGCCCTACTTGTGCAAGGCCATATAAACCAATAGATCCAGGCTGTGCCTTCATGTGGGATAAGGAAAGCACACAATAGGTCATCCACTTTATAAAGATAACATTTGCCCTATCTAGTTAAGAGCCTCCTAAATTCATCTTGGAAAGGCAACATTTTACATAGCCTCTAAACAAAACTGAGCAAAGAAACCTTTGATTAAGCACATCATCAGAGACTGAAAAATATGCAATTAGAAATGATTTCCTGAAAAACAAAATTCTACAGGAAAAGAACATAGAAGGTATCAGCTGAACAGACAGCAGAACAGATGCATTAACACCAGGACAGACCTGATAGTATCATCCTCAACACATTGAGGAGTTGTTCTTATTAGCTGCTCAGCATGAAGGAATGAGTTTGCCAGATCATTGTACAGCCTATATAGTGTTGTATTTATCATTATTTAGCCAATGTGCAGTTGAGTGTATATAGTTTCATTAGAAACATTGATTCAATCATTCTCATCAAATCCTTTTGCCATCTTCCTAAAATTTAACCTAATAATTCCCCCTCAAGGTATTATTTTATACAGATCCCTGAATAATGAAGTCAAGATTCTGGCACCTAAACTGATCTCACAGAATGCTGTCTGCAGGTTTACTTCTCCTGGGAATGCTGCACTGCTCTTTTATATTTATCATTTCATTTCTTCCTTACAACAAACAGTCTTGTGAATGATGCCAGAACAGATATTATTAAGCCCTCACAAAGAATGAGGAAACTGAAATTCAAAATAGATGACTTGTCCAAGGTAAGTAACTGGTAAGAACTGGTAAGTAAGGCCTAGAATTCTGGCTTCTAATCAACCACATAGCTAGTTCTTTTTCATTTCATCAGACTTCTTATACTTCATCATGATTTTGACATTTGTTTTTATAAAAAGCATTATATTGGGACTCTGAAGTTCAATAAGCTTATCATCAAACTTGCTTTTTAAATTGGAAGTACCACAGTCGGTCATAGCAGCTGTAATAATTCTCCCTATGGCTTTGAAAGCCTTGTTTACTGCTCATTGACCACCATGATAATGCTACCATAAATAACCCCAGATAGATTGCTATGTGTAATCACAGAAGACATTCATATGCATGAGACACCTGTCAACTCTCCAAACCCATTATTTCCAATACCTGTCAACATGTCATCAAGAACTCTCTAAGTTTGTGAACTCTCTCAAGAAGGTAATATGTAGTGCTACACAAATTTGTGGTTGAAGAAAACAAAATTTTAAAAAGCCCACTATTTGAGGGGAAGAATGGGTAGGGATTTGCTAGGTCACTCTGAACTGTTCTTTGTCTCACCTCACAGCTTAAGGATCCAGTCTCAAGGATAGAAATTCAAATCTACTTTTCACTTGTGGTCAGCAATATACCCAAAGACTCATAAGAGGCAAACATAGAACACTCTCAGAATCTTCTAGAACAGTGGTCAACAAACTGCGGCTTCCGAGCCACATGTGGCTCTTGAGCCGCAGTTTGAAGCTCTGTTGACTAATGAGTTTGCTGACCACTGACCTAGACTCTCGATTCCAATAATTACAGGCTGTTGTTGTTCCTTGTGATTAAGTCCCTATCCCAGTGATCCGCAAACTCATTAGTCAACAGAGTCACAGTTTGCCAACCACTGTTCTAGAACAAACTACCATATGGCAACTAACAGTGATATAGTGTCTATCAGCCACAACAATGTTTCAGGAAAGGCTTCAATCATTTGTGCAGGAATAGCTGTGATGGGACATTATTCCCAGGAAGAGGTTTAGACTGAGAACCCATAATAGTTGAGAATCAAAAATCAGGACAGAGAGGCCAGCCTCCAGACCAGCAGGGTAAGCAGCATGCAATTACTTGAACCCAAGAATAGAACAAAGGATTGAATTCCAACAGGCAAGAGCCAAGAATTGAACAACTCACATGGAGAAGGTGGCAGGAAAGCAAAAATCCAGGTAGACAATCTACAGGTAGGGAAGCAAGTAGTAGAGTTCAAGTAAGTAAAAGACCCAAAGCCTGAGCAGAAAAGTGAGTCAGTTCAAGGCATCAGTAGTCAAGGCATTACATGATAAATCTGACTGTGATACAGGATTTGTCTCATCCAAGGGCATCTTAGACACTAGCTGCCAAGCCTCAGCACACAGCTACAAAGAGCTAAGTAGCTTTACCTATCCAGGAGATGCTCTGGTGATTCTGAAAAATAACAGCTCAAATAAAAGTGTGTTTACATTTTTTAATCTAGTTACTACATATGAATAAATGCAAATGACATTTAAATAAGATAAAAAATGCACAAAACTGTACTCCTGTATCTATTTTATTCGTGTCTATAGTAAATGATTAATATGGCTAACAATAATAATGTCAGTAATAATAAAAACACTTTTTGTGGGCAATAAGAAAATAAGCATAATAATAGTAATAGCTAATTTTACTGAGCAGATATTAATCACTAAGCTGTTTCTAGGTGCTTTAGATGTAATATATTTTATTCCTTTCAGCTATTCTTAGATACTATTATCTCCATTTTACAGGGGAGGCACAGAGGCATTAAATCATTTTCTCAAATTCACACAGCTAGTGATTCTGAATTTGAACCCAGGTTTTTCAACTTTCATTGGGAGAAAAGATTACCATGATATTAGATCTTACATTCAATCAAAAGATGAAAAAATAAAAGTTTACTTCAAAACTCCCTTCTTTTCAATTCTAATTCCATCTAGCAAACAGCCTATAATTCCCAACTTTCTTTTATCATCATCTTCTTGTGACATCTGAAAATACTAAGGTAGGAAGGAACAAGGAATTAACATTTACTGAACTATATGAAATTGCATATTGCCAGCTTCTATAATCAATACTGTACATATGTGCCAGAGCCAGAAAAGATCAGTGTGTCCCCAAAGGGCAAACTCCAAATCATCCTTAAAGTCATAGCCAGGCATGTGAGTTTCATAGGTAGGGATATATCCGAAATGAAGAGCAGAAACAGAAAGGGAACTTATGCAAGTCTCCATGAACACTCCAGGAAAAAAGCTGTGTGAAGGGTACATAGAAGATTTATGTGTTCATGACAGACCTTGGTCTGTGCAAGTACTTTGAGGACCTAAGACAGAAGAGACAGTTTTTTAATTTCTCAAGGCTTAGCTTTCCACATTTCCTATGTAATTGAGTGAGTTTAAAATTCACTCAGAACTATCTTTTCAACCAATGAAAAATATATAGAGGGCAGTTACTTCTTGTCTGCAATCAGATACTGAGAAAGTATAACAAATAGAAAATATATTGAAGAGAAAAAGAGGAATGAATATCATGATGAGGATGGTTAAGGGATTATTTCCATTCAATCTGTTTACTCAACCTTGGGGTTGCTTCCATTCAATCCATTTACTCTAACCTTTCTCATGAGGGTATCTCACACATTAAGAAGGGACAAAAAAGCAGTCAATTAAGCATCTGTTACCACTTTCCCTTTAATGTTTAACTTGAAAAAACTTTCCATTTTCTTCCAAATGAAAGCTGATTGTACATGACTTTGGTTTGGCTCAGACTCGCATTAATTAGCCTGCAGGTCTAACAAGATGGAAAAGGAATGTTTTCACCAGGCAGTGAAACTGCCTGTGTGAGCATTTCATTCTCTGACAGTAACAAGATTAATGAACACAGCCACCTTGGTGGTGCTTTGAATGTTACCCTCAAGCTGATTTTCAAACACAGCTAAGCAAGGAGCCAAAAATCACAATAAAAACAAAAACAAAAACATGATATCTATGACTAATGTATCAATAGGCTATGTCTAATGTCTATTGGGGAACGTGGGAAATGCTTCGTGTTTCATTTGAATCTTAATTTTTTTCCGTCTTCATTATAAGGAGGGGGCTACCGCAACTGCCTTTGTGAAACAATTCTATTTTGATCATTAGCTCTGACCTGCCTTAAGGAGTCCAAGGACTTTCCCATTTCTGCTCCTTTTACTCATAGGACTCCAAGAGGTTAAGCCAAGTAGTCATTTCCTTCGTGTATATCTAGTTAACTTTCCCATTTCCCACTGCATCCCCCCATATGTGCTCATCTCCAACCTTCTGGAGCTGATCATCTATCCCACTACACATTGCTACAGACTCTGTCCTCACAGGAACTTTTTCAGTGAGTATATAGAAAGGACACCTATCAGACTAGACTCCCCACTGTTATGTCCTCAGTTAACCTTAATTTTCTCCTCAAGCCCTATCTTTCAATACACTCACATTGGGATATGGCTTTAACATATGAATTGGGGAAGAACACAATTCAGTAGATAACCATTAATGTACTCCTACCAGCCCAGAAAGCTCTTCCCTCCCTTCTCCTCAAACATTACACTCAAGCTTCCACATTCCTAAGTGTTATCTTCTCCAAGAAACCTTCTCTAAATCCAGCTAGAAATAGTATTTTACCACTGTGGTACTTATTTCATTCTCCCCAATAACCTGGCACAGTCATGTATGTCATAATCACTCTTTCTATATCTACAGTGTCTAGCACATGATTACACAATAGGCACTTAACAAATAAGAAAAAATGGAATAAGAAAATTTTCTTTCTTTCTGCTACTGACATTTTCTCTGATTCCCCTAAAATCCTTTTTGTCCTCATTGTAAATTCTCTTCCTTTCCCTTTTTTCTTTCCTACAAAATCAATTACTATCATTTTAAGACCCTCCTAAAAGTAGAATCTGCTCACTTTCCCTTTATTTATTCTTTGCAAACTCTGAAGTTTTTGAGGATGAAGTTATACCTTTATCCCAACAACTCCCAAAGTCTACAAACTGGACCTTCCTTTCTGAATTTTAGTACTGGACATGCAGATCCCTGCTTAATGTCACTACTGAATGTCCTATGAACAAGTCAAACACAATAACATATCTAAACATAAACATTCCACATCAAATCAGTTTCCAAACCCTGCAGATTAGACTGCTTCAACATTTCTCTTTCTGCCACTTTCTTAATTGAGCTTAGTATGTTACATGCCAGGATGATGGTTACAAAGAGGGTACGTATGAGGGTGAGGTGTAGTAATGATGATGGCAATGGGAACAACTTGATTATTTTTGCTCATTTGGGGATTTAAGCTCATTCACACTATTCCCCTAAATTCTTTTTTTGATCCCAACAAACCAAATATAATTCCTCAATTATATGTGATATTTCCTGCTGTTTCTATACACTGCTTCCTCAGCCAGCAGTCCAATCCTCCACCTTCTGCATCCAGTTAATTCTCATTCATCCTTCAAAACTTAGATTAGGCCACCACCTCCTAGAGCAGTGGTTCTCAACCTTCCTAATGCCGCGACCTTTTAAGACAGCTCCTCATGTGGTGGTGACCCCCAACCATAACATTATTTCCGTTGCTACTTCCTACCTGTAATTTTGCTTCTGTTATGAACTGTAATGTAAATATCTGATACGCAGGATGTATTTTCACTGTTACAAATTGAACATAATTAAAGCATAGGAATTAATCACAAAAGCAATATGTAATTATATATTGTGAAATATTTATTTCTAATTACAAATAAATGAAATTTTGTCTTAAATCGTGGTGTAGCATGGGCAACAGTCTTCATATAACAACAGTAAACTACATTGTTACATTTTGCTACACCGAGGAGCGGTGTGTTGGTTCCTAAGACCATGGGAAATAGGTGTTTTCCAATAGACTTAGGCGACCCCTGTGAAAGGGCCGTTCGACCCCCAAAGAGGTCTCGACCCACAGGTTGAGAACCACTGTCCTAGAGGAAGATTTCCAGGATATCCTTTTTACTTTTCAGGGACTTCAAGCATACTCTACCATCACATTTATATTGGGTTAAAATTTAGAAAGATAAATAAAATTTTTCTTTGCTATATCTCGACTTCCTCTATCAAATCAGTAGTCTTCATTGAAAAGAGCACACACACACACACACACACACACACACACACACACACCAGGAGTCATCTGACTTTATAAGTAGAAATTGGATATCATGTTGCTTTCTCTAATCTCAAATTTGAATTATTCAGAGTACATGAGAACGTAGGCTCAATTTTAAAAATATAAAATTACATATTCACTGGCAATAGATGTCATTTTTTACTTATATAGATTGAGCAGAGACCCTTTTGTATAACTCTTTCTGTGTAAAATGAAGAAATTAATTTCTAACAACACTGAGATGTTCTTGAGACTATCATAGCTACAACTGGTCTCAAAATGAATTTAAAAGAAATAAAATATCTTATAGAGGTAGAAGGTGGTCAGGTTTGGGTCATATCCTTCAAACTAAACTAATTACAGTTTGCACAAGCTGCATGATTGTGAGATCTGCAAATGCCACTGATGACGCACAAGGTTTCTTTAACAGTTTTATCAATGTTGCTAAACACTGGATAATAAGACAGATCACCACTATTCAGGACCTGAAATATAATCAATATTACAACATAGAAACCAGGCTCCTTACATTTCAACATGGAAAGCAGAATACAAAA
>PVJN01030690.1:0-25431 GCA_004026805.1 Lasiurus borealis | reverse complement strand
GGCTCCGGGAGGGTGTCCCTTATAAAACCGCCTCTGCTCTGGGCTTGAAAGGGCAGGCGTTGCTGTTTCCCTGTCATCCCGGGAGTTTTACAGAGCACCAGTGATATATGCCTGTGTGTGTGTGGGGGGGGCTAGATAGCACCTGGATCCCCCTAGAACTTTCATATCATAAACAAGCAAACCAGGAAAACACCATTTCAACAGGAGAGAGACGCTAAGAAGATGTGTGCACTGGTGTGGCAGGAAGTAAGCAGAGTGGAGCTCCTTCAGATGGGGAAGAGGTGATTTTGATGCGGAGGTGACCTCTAAAGTTGAGATCTGAATAATGGGACAAACCAACCAAAGTGAAATCTCAGAAAAAGTCTCGGGCAGAGGCGACAGCAAGTGCAAAGGTCCTGGGGCAGGGATGAGCTGGAGCATTTGAGAAACAATGAGGCCAGTGTAGCCAGCTGAGCAAGGAGAAGGAGGGGAGGAGGTGAGACAAACACTGGGAGTGGGTTGAGGGAGGGGGATGGGGGGGGAAGGACGGGTCTTGAAGAGTCTTAGGCTACAGGCAGAAATTGGCTTTTTTTTTGTGAATGCAGTGGGAAGCTACTGGATGGTTTTAAGCATGAAGACATATGATCTGTGTTTGCCTCAGGGAAGCTCTGGCTCCATTTCTTTCTGTATTTGGCAGAAAGGTGGTTAAGAGCTATGTAGATCTCCTTTTCATTCTGAGCCTTTAGGGACAGAGTGCTGAGGGATTCTGATGGGGTTGTTTTCAGGCCCCTAGGGAATTCTGGGTGATTGGGACCAGCAGCTGCTTTCCTGCTGCTGTCCTCACAGATTTTCACCCACTGGGTGGCTTAAAACAACAAAAATGGATTCTCGCAGTTCTGGAGAGAGACGTTAAAAATGAGGCTGCCAGGAGGAGGGCTGTGTTCCTCCGAAGGCTTCGGGGGAGAGTCCTTCCCGGCTCTTTCAGCTTCTGGGGGCTCGAGACATTCCGTGGCTTGTAGATGCGCCCCTCTGCTCTCTGCCTCCATCTTCATGTGGCCGTTGGCTCTATGTCTGTGTCTTCCTGCTTCTGTCTCTTCTAAGGACACTTGTCATTGGATTGAGGGCCCACCCTGGTAATCCAGGACGATTTCACCCCAAGGCCCTTAAGTGTGTCTGCAAAGACCCTTCTTCCAAATTAGGTCCCATTCACAGATTTCAGGGCAGAGGACACGAAGGCGTCTTAGAGAGGGTGCCATCATGCAGTCCTACAGACCCTCAGGACCGCAGGCAAAAGGAAAACTGCAGTGCCATAGAGGAAGAGAAATCCCACCGTCTCCATTAAAGCTGCGAAGTGATTGAGTATCAGCCGTAGTGTACAAGTTTGCACCCGGTCTTCACTCGCCGATGGAGCGCCTGCTGTGTGGTCACACACCGTGGGGGCGTTGAGGAGTGAGCGCTCAGCAAGGGCAGAGCAGAGAGTGTGAAAGCACCTGCCCACTGTAAGGTGCCCGCACACGTCAGTTTCCCTCTCTCCCTGCGGGCCTTCGCCTGCTGAAAGCTTCATGGCGAAACAGGAATAGGCATGACTGGACCCACTGTACCTGGTGGTGTATAATTAAGCCCTAATAACACACGCTGCACATGTAATAAGAGCTCAAGGGAACCAGAAGTCAGAGTGAGTCCAGAGGGCACCAGAAGAGGCTCGACTGACGGGTTAGATCTTGGGGGGAGGTGGCTGATGTCGAGCATTTTGGCTGAGATGTATTCAGAGGTGAGCCAGGGGGATGGTGTGACCAGATTTCAATAAGAGCAAACAATTTTTGGGAAGGTTCCAAATAAAGCAGAGTGCAGTCTTCTCTCAATTTACATAATAGTTGCTTCCAAAAAAAAAAAAATTTGTGTATAGGAATATCCCGCAAAAAAAAAAATCTTCTGTTTCTGTGTAAAACAGAGTTCCATTCTAGGCTCAGGTGATTTATAAGCAGGTTGTTACCTACACCCCATAAACGCCCAGGAGGACTGGGGACCAGGATGCCTCCTCAAGGTGAAGGTCGATCCCACAGTGCCTTGCCAGCCGCTGTCCAAAAGTGCCAGTAGTATATCCATCTGTCTCAGGAGATGTCCAAAATGCATTCCCCTCCCTGGGCATGGGGGTGCCATCCGGTTGAGAGCCCCTAATTGTTCCATGCCCTCCCGGGGGCGTGAGTGAGAACCCGCTGGCTGCATCTCACCTCCAGCTCTGCTTGCAGGGTCCATGCAGGTGATGAACAAGACGCGGCGCATCATGGAGCAGGGCGGGGCGCACTTCATCAACGCCTTCGTGACCACGCCCATGTGCTGCCCCTCGCGGTCCTCCATCCTCACCGGGAAGTACGTCCACAACCACAACACCTACACCAACAACGAGAACTGCTCCTCGCCCTCCTGGCAGGCGCAGCACGAGAGCCGCACCTTTGCCGTGTACCTCAACAGCACCGGCTACCGGACAGGTGAGGGGCTGCGGGCGGGCGGGCCGGAGAGGTGGCACTGGGGGTCTGGCCTCGGAGTAGTGTCTCTCCCTGTGTTGCCCCTGTCCTAAGGGGCCACCCTCGGCGACTTTGGCTAATGCGTGGACAACCTCCTTTTCATTTGAAAGTTGTGCGTTTATTTCTGCATGTATTAGATTGCTCTGCCCGTAGCAGTGATAGAAAGTGACCTTTTCAAAGGATTTTGAACTAAAAGAAAGCAGGGAGCGGGAGGGAAGGGGACTGCACTTAACATATGAAATATAGCACAGAATATAGTACAGCGGGAAGCCAGAAGTACCCATGCATGAGTTTGTGGTCTCCGTCTGTTGATGATGATGTTAAAGCCATCTGAGATGATTTATTGACTTTAGGCCCTTAGCCTGTTAGAAGGTTCCAGAAGAACCTTGGGCTAGGAACGGGGATAAAGCTGGTGTGAAGAAGGGAGAGGAGTGTATGTGGGGGTCGTGTGGCTGCTATGGAATGGCCCGGAAGTCGGCATGGCGATGGACTGCTGGTTCACGTTTGACTGTCTGCCCTCCCGTGTGGCATCCTGGGTGAGAGTGAGCAAGGCCTCCTGCTGACCTTGGAGGAGGTACTCTGGTGAGTTCTGGAGACTCACCTCCCCGGCCAGTCGCCTGAGGCAAAGACACAATCACTGTCACTCACCTCCGACACCATTGCAAAATCCTCCACACTCAATTAATTTGGTTTGCTTTAATTAATAATAAATACTCTCCCCTTGGCTCCTTAGCCGAGGATGTTGTGAAATCAGATACAGTGGCATGCATACTGCAACTTCAGGAAGTCCTGTTCCAGTGAGCAGGCGATGGCTGGGGCGAGAGTGACGTGAGGGAAGACAATGCCTCCCTCTGCTTGGTTCCCCGCTTCCGGTTCCCAGCTTCCGGCAGTTACAGGGCATGACTTCGAGGGTCTGTCGGGCTGGGGAGCGAGCTGGCAGACTCATTCCACCGCGGGAATCCCCCAGAATGTGGGTCCTGTTGAGAGCACTAGGAAGGTCTCGATCCTGCACACATGACCATGTAGGTCCTTGGTCTCTGTGGGAAGCCGTGTGTGTGTGTGTGTGTGTGTGTGTACCAAGGACCACCATGCAGGTGTTGTGGGCACCTGGATGTAGATGGAGGCAGCAGGACAGGGGCACCAACTGAAAGTGGCTCTCTGCCCCTCACGTCCAGAGTAGCGGGTCCTCAAACAGCATTGTCTCCTTCCGCGTCGTTGCATTCAAACCGAGGTGAGCTGCCATAGGAGCGTAACTCTGCTTCTATCCATTAGCCTGTGGTAAAATTGGTTGCATGATACATTATGTCCCTTAAAGTTGCAGGATCTATCAATGATGTTCCTTAAGTGAGAAACACTCTAATTATAGCTGTTTGTGTTAAGGGATGCCAACCTTCAGATATTTCTACTCTGAATTTCTTGCTGAAATTTGCTGATTTAAAAAATGTTGGCAAAACTCCACGTAAACTGCGGGCCAAACCAAACATGTCTGAGGACTGAGTGCGGCTCGCAGACCCCTTTCTGCAGCCTCTGGCTAAAGGCCTGTGTGCAGACCGGTTAGCTCTGGATGCCAGAAGAACAGTAAGGCCCCTAACACGTGTTCTCAGCTCCCCGCATGTGACAGCCAGGACAAGGGCCACCCAGAAAAGCATTTTGCCCGGACTCATAAAATGACGTGCTTGTGGCTTAATTAAAATGGAAACAAGACCACGGGAATTGGGAGAGAGCGTGGAACTTGCATTCGTCACATCGAAAGGAAACACGCACCCGGCGATACGTGGGGGCTCGTGGTGGGAGCCAAGGCCGAGCGTTTCAGAGCCGTACAGCTGGCACCTAGGAAGGAACCGTCTCTGAGAACACTCTTCAAAACTGATTCCCCAAACTTATCCTTAAATTTACACAAATCGCCAAAAAGCTATTTCCCCACAGGACAGATTTCATCAGACTCTGCTTAATTATCATATCCTCAGTGAAGATTGGAAGCGTGTCAAATGTAAATTTCTGTACACAGAACATTTATGGTATTTAAAAAAAAACTGTCACCGGAAATTTTGCTATATTTAGAATGCCCCTATATACAAGGAACCCCATTCCAACCCGACTTTCAGAACTAAGGATCCTGAAACTATTTTTACTTTAAACTGGTATGCTCCAAGTCATTAAATAACAAGGGCTGTGTCTCCTGTATACTTTCCCTCTTTGCTCTGCCAGCTAGGAAGCTCAGGTTTGAGTTTTATGTTAAGTTGCTGCTTCAGATGAAAACATTTAAAGCTGCTACTACCTAATATTAGTTAGGTTGGTCATTGTTATTTGATTGAGAAAAATGCCCCCCCCCAAAAAAAAACATAATAAATTCAAAATCCCTCTTAGGTTCATTTGATTTATAAGACTCACTTTAGAAAATATAACTTTTTAGTCCCCTCCCCAAACCAGTGGTTAATTGTTCTTGCTGGGCCTAAAGGCACATTAAGTCCTGCATCCTGTAGGTGCTGGTTGAGATGGATTTAATTTTGTGTGTGAGTGATCCAAGATAGCAACTGTTCATTATTCTCTCAGTTAACAGTCAGTCCATGCTGCTTTGGTGGGCCTGCCTCACTCACAGTCTTGGATTGATCAGCGATTCAACCATTTCCATTTTTTATTGAGATGCAAATTGACATATAACTGAGATGTAATTAACATGTATTAGTTTCAGGTGTACAACATAATGATTCAATATTTATATATATTGCAAAGTAATAACCACAATACATCTAGTTAGCATCTATTGCCATATGTGGTTACAAGATTTTTTGTGAGTGATGAGAACTTTTAATATCTACTCTCTTAGTTTTGCAGTACACAGTACAATATTATTAACTATAGTCACCAAGCTACATATTACATCCTCATGGTTTGTGCCTTTGACTCATTTCACCCACTCCCTGCATTTGGCAACCACCAAACCGTTCTCTGTATCTATAAGCTCCATTATTTTTTAGGTTCCACATGTAAGTGATGTCATATGGGAATAGTCTTTCTCGGTCTGATTTATTTCACTTAGCATAATGCCCTCAAGTTCCATCCATCTTGTCTCACAGGGCCAAATGTTCTCCTTTTTATGGCTGAACAATATTCCATTGTGTGTATGTGTCTTTTTCCATTCATCCGTTGATGGACACAGGATGTTCCACGTTTGGGTAAATAATGCTGCAACAGACACAGGGTGCATATATCTTTTTGAGGCTCTGTTTTCATTTTCTCTGGATAACTGCTAGAAAGTAGAATTGCTGGAGCATATGGTAGTTCTATTGTTTTCTTTTGTTGTTGTTTTTTTAATACATCTTTATTGTTCAGATTATTAGAATTGTTCCTCTTTTTTCCCCCCATAGCTCCCCTCCACCTGGCTCCCACCCCACCCTCTGCCCTTACCTCCTCCCCATTGTCCTCATCCATAGGTGTATGATTTTTGTCCAGCCTCTCCCTCCACCACCCTCACCCCTTTCCCCCTGAGAATTGTCAGTCCACTCCCTTTCTATGCCCCTAATTCTATTATATTCACCAGTTTATTCTGATCAACAGATTTTCAATTCACTTGATTTTTAGATTCACTTGTTGATAGATATGTATTTGTTGTTCATAATTTTTACCTTTCCCATTTTCTTCTTCTTTCTCTTCTTAAAGAATACCTTTCAGCATTTCATATAATACTGGTTGATGAACTCCTTTAGTTTTTTTCTTATCTGTGAAGCTCTTTATCTGACCTTTAATTCTAAATGATAGCATTGCTGGGTAGAATGATCTTGGTTGTAGGTTCTTGCTATTCATTACTTTGAATACTTCTTGCCAATCCCATCTGGCCTGCATAGTTTCTGTTGAGCAATCAGCTGACAGTTGTATGGTGCTCCCTTGTAGGTAACTAACTTTTTCTCTTGCTGCTTTTAATATTCTCTTTGTCTTTTGCTCTTGGCATTTTAATTATGATGTGTCTTGGTGTGGTCCTCTTTGGATTCCTTTTGTTTGTGGTTCTGTGCACTTCCTGGACTTGTAAGTCTATTTCTTTTACCAGATGGGAGTTTTCAGTCATTATTTCTTCAATAGGTTTTCAGTATCTTGCTCTCTCTTTTCTGGCATCCCCACAATTCTGATGTTGGTACACTCGAAGCTGCCCAGTGGCTCCTTACACTATCTTCACATTTTTTTGTTCTTTTTGCTTTTTGCTTTTCCAGTGGAGTGTTTTTTGCTTCTTTGTATTTCAAATCTTTGACTTGATTCTTGCATTCCTCTAGTCTGCTGTGAAGTCTCTGTATAATGTTTTTTATTTCAGTCAATGTATGTTTAATTTCTAGTTGGTCCTTTTTCTTCTCTAGTTGATTCTTTTTCATCTCCTCTTGGGTCTTGCTGAATTGATCCATTTTTTCTAGGAAATTCTTAAAAAACCTTATAACCATAGTTTTGAACTCTATATCCAGTCGTTTGTTTTCCTTCATTTCTTTCATTTGTGATCTGTTCTTTAGTCTCCGCATATTTCGTTTCTTCCCTGAGTTGGTAGAGTAGCTTTGTGTGCTAGGTGTGCTATAGGGCCCAGTGGCTCTGCCTCCCCAGTTAGCTAAAGTGGACACTCTTGGTGCACCCCTTTGTGAACTGTGTGTACAGTCTTGTTGTAGTTCATTCTTGATTGTTGGTGGTATCACTGGGGAGAATTGACCTCCAAGCCAATTGGTTGTGAGGATCAGCTGTGTCTGCGCCCAGAGAACTTCTGTGCTGAACTCTGCCTTAAGACTTGCAAAATTGCAACAGCCTCTGTGCTGTGCTTGGATGTGGTGGAGCCTCAGGGCTAAGCAGATAGCCTTGGCTTTCTGTCAGCCCTGCCCTATACTGCAACCCTGGGTCTCCATGCTGCTGGGTAATCTCTGCAGCTCTCTGTGGACATGCGCACGAGCCTCCAGACCTCTGCCTTTCCGGTTCCCCTGAGTTTCCATGCCCTCTAATGACCCATATGAGTCTGGGTCCCCAGGGTCTTGCCCAAAACTGGGGTTCAGTACAGTCGAACCTGCATTTCAGTGCTGTTGAGAGGTTCTGGTTTCCTCCCACTAGAGAAAGCCAGCGGCACAATCAGCAGTCAGCACTGTGTGTGCACACTTTTACACTCACTTTCATGCACCCCCAAACCTTGTCTTTCGTGGCTCCCCTAAATTTCCCTGTACTCCTTCCTTTTCACAACAGTCCAGACTCCCCTGTATGAGTCTCTCCTGGAACTGGGGTTCAGTGCAATCAGAAGTGGGATTCAGTGCAGCCAGGATTTTCTGTCTCCTTCCTGCTAGAGGAAGGCAGACCTTCATCTGCCCGTCCTCTCCACGTGTGTGTCTCCATACCTCAGCTTTTTACAGCTCCTCTGAGTCTTCGTGAGTCCCACTCTTTACTTCTAATTGTAGAATTTTTATTTAGCCAGCTTTCCTGTGGTTCTAGATGGTGTCCGTTCTATTATTTGTAATTTTGAAATTGTTGTGTGAGGCAGTAGCTTAGGTGTTTGTCTATGCCACCATCTTGGTTTCTCCTCAGTTCTATTGTTAATTTTCTGAATAACTGCCATAAGGTTCTGTTTTTGGCTGCACCAATTTACATTCCCATAAACAGTGCAAAGGATTCTTTTTACTCTCATTCTTGCTTGTTATTTCCTGTCTTTTTTATGGCCATCCTAACAGGTGTGAGGTGCTACCTCACCGTGGTTTTACATTTCCCTGATGATTGAGATTGAGCACCTTTTCATGTACCTGTTGGCCATCTGTACATTTTCTTAAAAAAAAAAGTCTCTTCAGATCCCCTGCCCATTTTTTAATGAGAGTGTTTGGGGTTGTTTTTTTTGTTTTGTTTTGTTTTTTGCTATTGAGTTGTGTGAGTTCTTTGGATAGTAACCCTTTATCATATACATGATTTGCAAATCTTTCCTCCCATTCAATAGGTTGCCTTTTCATTTTGTTAATGGTTTCTTTGCTGCATAGAAGCTTTTTAGTTTTGTAGTCTCATTTGTTTTTGCTGTTATTGCCTTTGCTATTGGTATGAAATAAAAAATAATCATCACCAAGACTCATGTCAAGTTATGGTTTCAGATCTTATGCTCAAGTCTTTAATCTATTTTGAGTTATGTATGGTAAAAGTTAGTGGTCTGGTTTCATTATTTTGCATGTGGCTGTCCAGTTTTCCTAACATCATTTATTAAAGACACTGTCCTTTCCCTATTGTATATTCTTGGCTCCATTGTCATAAATTAATTCATCATAAATGTGTGGATTAATTTCTGGGCTATCTGTTCTGTTCCACTCATCTGTGTCCCTGTTTTTATGCCAACTCCGCACTGTTTTCATTATTGTAACTGTGTAATATACAAGGTGGGGCAACTGTAAACCTATTTTTGCCCCACCCTGTATTTGGAATTCAAGGCATAATGCTTCCAGCTTTGGTATTTTTTTTAAAGATTGCTTTGACCATTCAAAGTCTCTTGTGGTTACAACAAATGTTAGGATTGTTTGTTCTATTTCTATGAAAAATGTCTTAGAATTTTGATAGGGATTGCATTGAATCTGTAGATCACTTTTGCATTGAATCTGTAGATCACTTTGGGTAGTATGGACATTTTAACATTTATTCCTTCAATACCTGCACACATAATACCTTTCCATTTATTTGTGACTTCTTCAGTTTCTTTCATTGATGTCTTATACTAGTAGTTTCCAATGAAGTGGTCTTTTACCTCCTTGCTAAGATTCATTCCTAGGTATTTTATTCTTTCTGGTGTAGTAGAAAATGGAATTGTTTTCTTAATTATTTTATTGATTTCAGAGAGGAAGGGAGAGGGAGAGCGATAGAAACATCAATTATGAAAGAGAGTCATTGATTGGCTGCCTTCTACATGCCCTATACTGGGGGTCAATCCTGCAAATCAGGCATGTGCTCTGACCAGGATTCAAAATGTGATCATCTGTTCATAGGTCAATGCTTAACCACAATACGTGGTTTTCTTAATTTCTCTTCTTGCTAGTTTTCTATTATGTACAGCAACACAATGGATTTTTGCATATAGATATTGTATCCTTTAACTTTACTGAATTTATTAATTCTAACAATATTTTGTAGACTTTGAATAGCAAAAGTCTATTATTATTTAGGGTTTTCTATATATAATATCATATATTCAAATAGTGACAGTTTGCTTCTTCCTTTTTCATTTGGATAACTTCCTTTTCTTGCCTAATTACTCTGGCTAGGACTTCCAATACTATGTTGAATAAAAGCCGTAAGCATGGGCATCTACATCTCGTCCCTGATCTTAGAGGAAAAGCTTTCATCTTTGAATATGTTAACTAATGTTGTATATGGCCTTTATTATGTCAAGATATGTTCCCTTGCCCTAGCCAGTTTTGCTCAGTAGATAGAGCTTTGTCCCTTGAACTGAAGAGTCCCAGGTTCAATTCCCAGTCCAGGGTCTGTACCTCGGTTGCAGGCTCAATCCCCTGGTCAGCATGCATGCACGAGGCAACCAATTGATGTGTATCTCTCATATTGATATTCCTCTCTCTGTCTCTCCCCCACCCCTCAACTCTTTCTAAGAATCAATGGGAAAATATCTTTAGGTGAGGATTAAAAAAAAGGAATATACTCTTTATACTAACTTTACTGTGAGTTTTTAATCACTAATGGATGCTGAATTTTGTCAAATGAAGTGATTATATGATTTTTATTTTGCATTTTGTTAATGTGGTATACCACATTGATTAACTTGCAGATGATAAATCATCCTGGCATGGCATCCCTATTATAACTCTTACTTGATCATGGTGTATGATCCTTTTAATGTATTGTTGAATTTGGAATCCTTTACTAAGGATTTTTGCATTCTATATTCATCAAAGATATTGACCTGTAAATTTCTTTTCTTATGGCATCCTTATCTAGTTTTGGTATCAAGTGTTCCCTACTCTTTCACTTAAAAAAAAAAAAAAAAAACTTGAGAGGATTAGTATTCTTCTTTGAATGTTTGGTGAAATTTATCAGTGAAGCCATGTGGTTCTAGACATCTGTCTGTTGGGAATTTTTAGATTATCGATGCATTCTCTTTGCTAGTAATTGTTTGATTCAGATTTTCCATGTCTTCATAATTCAGTCTTGAATTTATGAATTTATCCATTTCTATGAATTTATCCATTTCTGCTAGGTTGTCTAATTTATTGGCATATTATTGTACATAATACTCTCTTAAGTTTCTTTGTATTTCTTTGGTATTAATTGTAACATTTCATCTTTCATTTCTGATTTTATTTAAGTCCTTTTTCTTCGTGACTCTAGCTAAAGGTTTGTCTGTTTTATCTTTTCATTCAAAGAGTTAGCTCTTACTTTCATTGATCTTTTCTTTCATCCTTTTGGTCTCTATTTTATGGATTTCTACTCATATCTTTGTTATTTCCTTCTTTCTTCTAACTTTGGACTTGATTTGTTCTTTTCTAGTTCCTTGAGGTGTAAAGTTAGATCATTTATTTGAGATTTTTCTTGTTTCTTGGTGTAGGCATTATGCTATGAACTTCCCTCTTAGAACTGCTTTTGCTGCATCCCATAAGTTTTGAAATATTACCATTTTCATTTGTCTCGGGGCATTTTTTTTCTCTTGATTTTTTTTTTTCTTTGACTAATTGGTTGTTCAGTAGTATGTTGTTTAGTCTCCACATATTTGTGAATTCCCCAGTTTTCTTCTTATAAATGATTTTTTGCTTCCTACCATTGTGGTTAGAAAAGATGCTTGATATTATTTCAGTTTTCTTAAATTTATTAAGACTTATTTTGTGACCTAACATATTATATATCCTGGAGAATTGTTGCTTTTGGATGGAATGTTCTTTGTATATCTATTAAATCCCATCTGCTATAATGTGTTGCTTAAGGCTGATAGTTCCTTATTGATTTTCTGCCTGGATGACCTATCCATTGATGAAGGTGGGGTATTAAAGTCTCCTATTATTGTATTGCCATGTATTTCTCTCTTTAGGTCTATTAATATTTGCTTTATATATTTAAATGCTCCTAAATTGATCAGAGACTCAATTGCTTTCTATTTCTCCTTCTTTCCCATTGATGAGAAATAAGTCACATGAGCACAGAGGAGACTGGGGAATGTAGTTTTCATTCTGGGTGGTAATTTGCCCAGCTAACAATTATTTTACTGTGGGAGAAGGAGAAAATGAATACTGAGGGAGGATTGAAGTCACAGCCACAGTAACGGTTTTCAACTATTTGTATGTGATAGCCTTTTGAATACAAGAGGTCAGCCTGAACTGTGGCAGACTGGACCTGGCCAGATGTTCCGAAAGTAAACAAACTGTTGACCAACATTTTATGTAAATAGTTTTTAATGTATTTAGTTAAAAAATATCCTCCTGTTTTATCTTGAAAACAATGAAATTATAAAAAATTTTTAAATAACCTTATTTTATGTTACATCTAACCATTAACAAAGATTAGGTTATAACTGTGACTAGTGGGTTGATTATTTAAACAAATGGATGAAGTGTCCATTGGGGGGTGGAGTATAATTTGTCCAACAAATTTAAATGATAGCACAATAAGATATTCTTCAGTTTTTACAGCAAAATTATAAGGGGTCATTTTGAAGAAAAAAAAAAATGAAGTCGTATCGAGCATCTTTGCTCACCACGATGGTAGGATTTGACAGGTTGCCCAAGGGCCTCTCTTATTCCTTTGACATCTGGGTTTCCCCTGTGAAGTGCTTGCCTTACCATCATGTCCGTGGCCACCTCTTTAATTATCTCACAGTCTGGGTGGTTGTTTGTCAGTGGATTTGCTGGTGCTTCAAGCTGTCCTTCAGCATCGCTTTAATTAATTTCCCCAAACCTTGCATCTTTTACAAGATTTGCTATTTTATCTTGCAGTGATCTTGCTTTGTGCTTGCTACCCCGTGTTTGTAGTAGAGACTGACAGAGAATGAAGTGAGAGATGCTGAGTTTAAGCAGAATAAAGAGCAAGTTGTTAATGGATATTTCTGTGTAGTGGCTTCTTCCAAACTTGGGAGGCTTGGATCTCAAATATAAATACCCTTCTAAGGATAAGCTGCATCCTCAGTTTTTACAAAATGTACATGGTCATCTTTTAGCACATTTAAGCTACCCTGCTGTGCTCACTCATGTACCCACGAGTCAAAGTCATACAGTGTTCTTGGAAATGCGACGCCTCCCAGCTCTTTGCAAAGCAGTTGAGAACAAGGATTCTGCCTGGGTTGGTGTTCAGGCTCAACCACTTACAGTTGCATGAATTTGGACCAGTTTGATAATAATACTACTTCGTTCATAGGTTTTTATGCAGATTAAATATGTTAAAACAGTGATACATAGTAAACACTTAAGATATGTTGACAGCAATGATGATTTGTACGAGTAACACAGCGTCACGCAATACACTCCCCAGACCAGTGTTCCAATGGCGGCCACAGTATCCGAGTGTCCGGAAGAGGGCCTGCCCGCCTCTACTAGGTGCTCGGTGAATCTCTGCAGGATGCGTGGATCAGTCTGTGTCTTCTGCCCAGAGCAGCAGCCCTTGCCCTCCCCCAGCTTTTCTAGACTCCTTTCTTCTCTCCTGTTTTTCTTCTCCCCACCCCCACTCCCACCACCTCGGCCTCTTTCTTCTTGGCCCTGCTGCACACACAGAGAAGAAAGGCCCGCGCTTCCTCCTGGGCCCCTCGCCGGGGGCCGGGGGCCGGGGGCCGGTGCAGCTGTCCTGCCTGCACAGTGGCCGCCTTCTCTTCGCTTGGCCTTTCTCCCCACTCCGTCCTCTCCCCTCGAGTGCACCACGCACACAGCTGCCTTCTTTCCTCCCTGCAGCTGCCCCTCTGCCAGCCCCCTCTCTGGCCTGTGGGTATCATCATGGCTGTGTCTTCATTCACCCCACGAAGGGGGCTCACCCCATGCAGCAGGGGACCTAAGACCCCACCTTCCTCAGCCGCCCCTCCCAGGGCCCAGGCATCCTTAGGAGGCACACGTTTACACATACATCTTCAAGCCTAATTTCTTTACACTCCAATTTAATAGTCACTCCCTTTCTCCAGGACCTTCCCATTTCACAACAGGTAAGACTTTGGTGCAGGGATGCAGAGAACAGGGCTCTGCTTCTCACTCCCTTCGTGACCGTGATCCGACCCCATCTGGGCCCGTTTTCCCATCTGTACAGCGGAGTTGCAACAGGCATGTTCAAGTGATTCAGTGCCTTCATATGACTGTACCCGGAGGGTCCCGTGACCAGGGCCACCTACTTGGGAGGAGAGGTTCTCTGGCGCTGTGAGAGGAAGGGTCCCTGGAAAGAGAAACAGCTGGGTGTGAGGCTGACGGGATAAGACTTCCGTTAGCGCCCAGGCAGCACTTCGGAGCACTCTCTCTGGCCCGCCCCTTCCTAGGGGAATATCAGGTGCCACAACCTGGAGGGCTTGAAATAATGGAAACATGTTCTCTCTCAGTTCTGGAGGCTAGAAGCCCAAAATCCAGTGACTTCGGGGCCACATCCCTCTGAAGGCTCTCGGGGAGCATCCTTCCTGGCATCTTCTAGCTTCTGGTGGCGACAGACAGTGCTTGGCTTGCGGCTGCATCACCCCGATCGCTGCCTCTGTCTTCGCGTGGCTCTCTCCCAGTGCGCCCTCCCTTCACATGGTCTCCCTTCTGCATGTATGTATCCTGGTTCCCCTCCTCTCATAAGGACACCAGTCGCTGGATGGGAGCTCACTCTGACCCAGTACAACCTCATCTTAACTCGATTGAATCTACAAAGACGCTCTCCCTAAAGTCACATTTACAATTCCCCGGAGTTCTATTTTCAAGGACACAATTGAGGCCATACCAGCTGGGTTCTTTCACACACACCATCTACTTAATGCTCACAATGGTGTGATAACCCCCATGAAAGCTGCAGAGTTAAACTGTAGGGAACCCTGCAGGCAGCAGGAACTCTGAGAAAGCCAGCCACCCAGGTTCCTCACCCACTGTGGTCCTGGCTCCCCAGCCTGCTGGCTCTGCGCTTTGGATACACTCTCACTCCATGGGAGTCAAAATAAAAGTGAAAGGCAGGGAGAAACCAAGATGGCAGCATAGGTAAACACCTAAACTGCTGCCTTGCGCAACAATATCAAAACTACAACTAAAAGACAGAATGGACATCATTCAGAACCATAGAAGGCTGGCTGAGTGGAAATTCTATAACTAGAAGGAAAGAGAAAAGCACACTGAGACTCACAGGAGCTGTGGAAGGCAGAGGTACAGAGGCACGCATGCACGGAAAGGACTGGCAACTGAGTACCAGTTGGCTTTCTTAATCAGGAGGGAGACAAAAACTCCCAACAGCTCTGAATTCCAGTTCCGGGCCAGACTCTGGGGACCCAGACTCATTCAGGGAGAAACTGGGCTGTTTGGCAGCAGGCGAAACTCAAGAGCGGCTTTCTCTCAGAGGTGCTTGCAGCAATTACCCTGGGACACTGAAAACTAGGGGCCTCTTAGGCCAGGGCTGATGGGAAGCCAATGCTATGTGCTCCACCATGAGACTCCGCCCCACCCAAGCTGAGTACAGAGGCTTTTGCATATGAAGGGCCTGGTCCTTTGAATTATAAACTTACCTACAGCTGAGTCCAAAAGGCCAAGGTTCCACAGCAGCTTGCATTGCCTCATAGCTGAGCATAATCTGGGCACCTCCAAAACCCAAACAAAGAAGAGAAATCTGCAGATATTTCCATAGCTCCTGCTGGGGGGCCTCAGACAGAGGCTAAATTAGCACCTCCTTGGAGATCCAAGAGCCAGTGTACCCTGGGATCAGAGTGGGACCATCCAGATTACAATTTCTCAGATCCATAAGGGACACACTCAGGGGACAGATTCAGTGAACACCAAAGCCCCACTGAAGCAAATCTTGTCTCATAAGGGTGTCTCCAGCACAGAAGTTCTTCCAGCATAGACACAGCTGATCCTCACAGCCAACTGGCCTGGAGGTCAATTCCTCCCAGTGATACCACCAACAATCAAGCCTTAACTACAACAAGACTGTACACACAGTCCACATAGGGGTGCACCAAGAGTGTCCATCTCAGGTAACTGGGGAGGCTGAGCCACTGGGCCCTATAGGACACTTAGCACACAAAGCCACTCTATCAACTCAGGAAAGCAGCGAAAATGTGGCGACAAAGAAACATGTCACAAATGAAAGAAATGGAGGAAAGCAAATGACTGGATATAGATTTCAAAATCATGGTTATAAGGTTTTTCAAGAATTTTCTAAAAAAGGCCAATAAATTTAGCCTCAAGGATATGAAAAAGATCAACTAAAAATTAAGCAAACACTGAAATAAAAAATAATATGCAGAGGTCCAACAGCAGACTAATGGAACACAAGAATCAAGTCAAAGATTTGAAATACAAAAACACCCAACTGGAAAAGAAAAAAGAAAAAAGAATCCAAAACTATGAAAATAGTATAAGGAGCCTCTGGGACAATTCCAAGCATACCAACATCCAAATTATGGGGGTGCCAAAAGAAGAGAGAGAGTAAGATACTGAAAACCTAATTGAAGAAATAATGACTGAAAACTTTCCCCACGTGGTGAAAGAAATAGACTTACAAGTCCAGGAAGCGCATAGAACCCCAAACAAAAGGAATCCAAAGAGGATCACACCAAGACACATCATAATTAAAATGCCAAGAGCAAAAGACAAAGAGAGAATATTAAAAGCAGCAAGAGAAAAAGTTAGTTACCTACAAGGGAGCACCCATACAACTGTCAGCTGATTTCTCAACAGAAACTATGCCTGCCAGACAGGTGTGGCAAGAAATATTCCAAGTGATGAATAGCAAGAACCTACAACCAAGATTACTCTACCCAGCAAAGCTATCATTCAGAATTGAAGGGCAGATAAAGAGCTTCACAGATAAGAAAAAGCTAAAGGAGTTCATCACCACCAAACCAGTATTATATGAAATGCTGAAAGGTATCCTTTAAGAAGAGGAAGAAGAAGAAAAAGGTAAAGGTAAAAATTATAAACAACAAATACGTATCTATCAACAAGTGAATCTAAAAATCAAGTGAATTGAAAATCTGATTAACAGAATAAACTGGTGAATATAATAGAATCAGGGGCATAGCAAGGGAGTAATCTAACATTACCCAGGGGGAAAGGGGTATAGGGGTGTGGGAAGAGGCTGGACAAAAATCGTACACCTATGGATGAGGATGGGGGGTAGGAGGAGGTAGTGCAGAGGGTGGGGTGGGAACCGGGTGGAGGGGAGCTATGGAGGGAGGGAGAGGAACAATTGTAATAATCTAAACAATAAAGACTTATTTTTAAAAAATAAAAATGAGAGGCAGGACATCTTGGCGCGGAGAGGGTGGGGATCCTGTCTGCCAAGCTGGGAGAGGCTTTGAGGGGTTTAGGGTACATGTGGCCTTTTGCAGTCCCCTCCCTGCTGTCAGCTGTGACTCCCCTGAATATTCTGAAAGGGCTTAGACTAGAGCTACTGGCCCAACACAGTAGCCACTGGGAGTTTTGTAACTTTAGTTAAAAATATATGAAACTTGCCAGACCAGTTTGACTCAGTGGATAGAGCGTCGGCCTGCGGACTGAAAGGTCCCAGGTTCAATTCCGATCAGGGGTATGTACCTTGCTTGCGGGCACATCTCCAGTGGGGGGTGTGCAGGAGGTGGCTGATCGATGTCTCTCTCTCATCAATGTTTCTGACTTTCTATCCCTCTCCCTTCCTCTCTGTAAAAAAATCAATAAAATATATTTAAATATATATATATATATATATATATATATATATATATATATATATATATATATATATATATATGAAACTTGCCCAGATGGAGTGGCTTGGGTGGCTGAGTGCACTGGCCAGTTCAATTCCGGGTCACATGCCTGGGTTGCAGGTTTAATCCCCATTTGGGCCACATATGGAAGGTCACTGATGAGTGTTTCTCTCTCACATGGATGTTTCTTTCAGCCTCTCTCTGTCTCCCTTCCTCTCTCTATGGGTCCTTGGATGAGGGTTAAAAAAAAAAGTAAAAAATGAATGTATGAGAACAGAATATCTATATCGTATTTAAAATTCCATTTCTCAGTTGCACTAACCGTGTTTCAGGTGCCCCAAAGCATGTGTGGGTGCCAGACTGACTGGTGCAGATAGGGAACGACTCCATCATCGCCGAAAGTTGGGTTGGACAGCCTTGGAATAGAATGTAATCCAAGCAAAATCTTTTCTGGAGGCGGGCGCACAAACCTTCGAGAATATAATAATAAAATAAGAACAGCAATAAAAATGCAAGTTGTTGTCGAGTGTTTACCCTTCTCAGACCTTGTGCCAGGTGCTCTCACAAGTCTGGGATGTGGGTGCACCCCCTTCTTATCTCAGCATTATTCCCCTCAGGCCGGAGCACGGGGATCTAGTTTTTTCACCCACTTCTCCAAGCCAACGCAGTCCATCGCCAGGCCATCGTGGGTCAGGGTTTCTGAGTCAAACTGTCACACAGGAGCACTGCACCCTGAGGCCTGTGGGTGCCACCTGTCCACAGACAGGTCCCGTTCTCGGGCATACGGCACACCCCTCCTCGGCCAGGAAGACATTGTCAGCACACCCAGAGCAGAGGGTAAGAGGGCTTTCAGCAAAGGAAGGGAAACGGGGCACCCTATGTATCAATCTTCCCAAGGCTGAGGAAGGGGTTGCTCTCTGCCATGCTTGTGGGAACCCTGGGTAACCCTGTCTATGCCTGTGCATGGAAGGTCCTGGTGCGGGCAGAGGGCAAAACCAGATGTGCCCATTGGATGATGAATGGGCCCGAGTTGTCAGGTCTTCTGATTTGTCAAAAGTGCAATATGCAGCTTTTTATGTGAAATTGCCTGGCTTCCAAATGTGGACTATTTGCTCTACTTTTTAAAAATAATTAAAATACCAGGCAGGCCCAAAGTAAACATACCTGTGGCATAGATTTGGCCCACAAGCCACCTACCAGTTTGCAAACTTTTTTCTAATCTGATGATTCTCAAGGGAGCACACTGCCCCCTAGCAGTTAAAATCTATGAAAGCATTTCTGGTGGTTATAAAGGTCGGGGATGCTGCTGGCTTCCAGGGGGCAGGGACCAGGGACCTTTCATGCCCTGCTCTGCACTGAGAGCCTCTCCTGGTCCCCATATTGCCTGGTATTCCACATGGCTTCAGAGTTTTCTATTGGATCATTATTTCATCCGGTAGATATATTGTCTGAGCCTTGACCCTAAATACATCTTCTATATATATATATATAAAAGCCTAAGCGACCTGTGTGACTGAACGACAGCAACAACTGGTCGCTATGATGCACACTGATCACCAGAGGGCAGACGTTCAACACAGGAGCTGTCCGCTGGTTGTTGATGTGCTCCCACAGCAGGAGTGCCACTCAGCCAGAAGCCGGGCTCATGGGTGGCAAGCATGGCGGCTGCCTACAGCTTTGCACACTGCTACATCCCCCGAGGGGTCCTGGATTGCAAGAGGGCGTATGCACCATATAAACACTAAAGATTTTTTGCAATTTTAATATGGCCTGAGTTTTCCAGAAATGTGATAAGTAAATGGAGAAAATATTTTTTTTTATTATTGACATTATTATAAATGTCCCCCATCCCCTCTCTTTGCCCACCTCCACCCAGCCCCCTCCATCCCTTCCTTGCCCTTCACCACTCTGTTGTCTGTGTCCATGGGTTATGCACATGTGTTCTTTGTCTAATCTCTTCCCCTCTTTTTTATCCAGTGCTCCCCATTCTCCTGCCTTGACCTCTCTCAGTTTGGTCTATGTGTCCATGTATCTGGTTCTGTTTGTTCATCACTTTGTTCATTAGATTCCACATATGAGTGAGATCACATGGTACTTGTCTCTCTCTGACTGGCTTATTTCGCTTCGCATCATACCCTCCAGGTCCATCCATGCTGTCTCAAAGGGTAAGATTCCGTTGTGTAAATGCACCATCTCCTGATGAGCCTGGGGCAGTTTCTAGATCTCAGCTATGGTGCTGCTATGAACATGGGGGTGCATACATTCTTTCTGACTGGTGTTTGGGGATTCACCAAACAAAAAGTGGAATTGCTGGGTCAAAAGGCATTTCTGTTTTTAATTTTTTTAGGAAACGCCATAGTGTTTTCCACAGTGGCTGCACCCAGAGAAAATATATTTGAATACAAAACCCTTCCAAGAGTTACTCCCTGTTGCTGAAGATGAGGAGCTGATGGCAGTGCCACCCAAAGCATTTGAATTGCAGATGCCGCAGGCCCACCCAGGCTGTGCCCGCCCGTGGCTGTCACACTCCCAGTGAATCCCCGTCTAGGTGACGGCATCTGCCTGCTTCGTCGTGTCTCCTTGATGGATGTGCTCGGGAGTTCACACTGAAATTTGTCTTTGTTATAAATTGCCTTCCTTTTATTCTTCTTAGGGATCGCAGTTAGGGCACTGTATTGATTTTTTTTTTTTTTAAATGATGTGCATAGGTAGCGTTTGTCACCTATAAATTTCCTTTCAGGAAAATAAGGGAGCATTACACAATATTTGTCATAGAAATGGGACATCAGTCTAATGGTGTTGAGAGCAGCTCTTTGAAGGATCGGCTTAGTGTCTGATTCCTCCAAGGCAATAATTAAATAGCCATTGATTGACAATCTCCCCAGGCCCTGTTCTGGGGGTCTGTTTCGAGTTCTCTCCCCCTCCTCTGTCCCATCCTTCTGGACAAAACCATTCTTTAAAGGGGCAAACAGGTTTTCAGATACAACTCATCTTGACGTTGACTCAGCAGGTGGAAAAAAAACTGACCCCTAATGCTGCCTCCCCCCGCCCTGCCACTAATTGAGTTTCCAGGAAATAGATGGGCCCTGGTCCTCATTTGCTGGAGCTGCGTGGAGTGGGTGGCTAAGGCCAATATTTAATTAAAGGCCCAAGCAGCCCGCTTCCATACCTCTGACACACAGGTTATGAGGCCCTGAGCCTCAAGATCATCTACAGCCCAGCCTTCCTCCATAGCAATGACCTTGACAAAATCCGGAGGGCCAAACACAGGTGCTTGTGAAGGGAAGTGGCGAGCGGAGCCCTCAGCCTTCCCTCTGGTTATTTGCTGGCCCCTGTGTCTCCCCAGGCAATTAGCCAGTCCTCCCTCCTCCCAGGAGCCGGAAGCAACTTTGAAAAAATGGAAATCTAATCCTGTCCCTCCAAGCTTACAACCCTCTACTGCTCTTAGAATAAACTCATCGATTCTTGCCAGGGCTGCCAAGCCTGGCACCTATCTGCCCACATCTCCTACCTCTCTCCATTCCTTCCTAACAACCCCTGACCTCTTTGCTGTTCCTTAATCCTCCCAAGGTGCTCAAACATTTGCATCAGAAACCTGTCTTTCTGCTTATTGAATGTTCTTTCATTTGGGTTGGCTTTATTTGGAGGAGAGCCTCCTTTGTGATCTGGTCCCCACAGGTCCCATCTCACCAGGGTCTTGACCCTGGCTGAAAGGGAGGGCGTCTTTCCAGCGCTCCAGCAAAAGTCTCAGGGGAGGCTTTCATTGGCTCAGCTAGGGTCATGTGTCCCTCCATTAATACAAGCCAGGGGAGATGGAACATCCTGATTAATCAGGCCCAGATCATAGCCTCACCTAGTATCTGGGAGATAGAAACAACCTCACCGGGACTGGTAAGACAGAGAGAAGTTGGTTCCCTCAGACGGCAGTTTCCAGAAGACAGGAAAATGGATGCTGGGCCAAAAAGTAAAACAGATGTCTACTCCAGAAACTCAAGTCCAGCTTCCTCCTCAAGGGGCAAGTGCGAGGAGGGCATTTCTCCCAGCCCCCACCTTCCTCGTTTGCTTCCCCACGGGTCTCTCTGTTCAGCGAGATCCCTTCTCTGTTATCCAGAACTTTCCACAGCATTGATTTATCATTTGGTGCAGCAATTTGCATTTGCTGTCTTTTCAAAAGAAAGAGATTCATGTTGTAACCTTGCAAGCAGCCCAATGTTAAAAGGATCCAGTTACAGAATATCAGAGGTACCCCCGCCCTCGGAGCTTTGGGGCTCTGGGTTTATTTAATGCATTTCTTCCCGGCCTTGCTTCCTCAGCCAATTTGTCTGCCAAAAAACAAAGACTTCAGCCCTGTGGCATTTCACATCTAATATTTATGGTGTTCTGGAGTTTGCAAAAGCACTTCCTTCTCATTTATCACTTGTTCCTCGGGAGACCCCAGCTCCACCCCCAGAAAGTTAGTGGATTGTTCTCTTCTGCCCAAGCCAGGGGCCCCGAAAGCCAAATGACAGATGGTGAAGGTCTCACCACTCAGGCGCTTCTACTGGCAGCCGGGGTGGGATTGAAACTGGGCCTGGACCAGCTCAGCTGCTACCCTGCACTGCCCGGGGCCAGATTTGGGTCTTGCAAAATGGCAGCCGACAGCCTTGAGTCCAGTCCTCAGCCCAATAACATTCTCTTTGGGTTACAGGTTGCTTTTTAAAATCTGGAAATGTCACCAAAAAATAGATTTGAAGCTTTTTCTTAAAAAAAAAAAGATCATGATGACGATAATGATGATGATGATGATGATAACCTTGCCAATATAGACCACATTCCTGAATGGTAGGGGTCAGCTGTCTGTAGCCTATAGGAATCTGTCTCTTGTTTTTATAAATAAAGTTTTATTGGGATGTAGCAATGGCCATTCCTTTACCCATGGTCTGGGGCTGCTTTCGCTCTACAGCGGCAGAGTTGGATAATTTCAACAGAGACCATGTGACTGCAGAGCTGGCAATGTTCACAAGTTGACCCTTTGCAGAAAAGGTCTGCTGACCCCAGTCATAGCTGCCCCCACTATTTTCTGTAACGTCGGTACCGCTGAGGGCTCTTTGGTCCTCAAATAATAGTGGCTTAGACATGACAGGTGCTTATTTCTGTCTCATTTGATAACCTGGGCATTAACAGCCCAGAGACGTATGGCACACGCAGTGTTGGCATCCGGGCTCCTCTGTGATATTGGGGACCTGCCCTCGTCCAGAATAACTGACCGCGTTCACGTCCAGCCAGCAGGAAGTAGAAGATAAGGGAGGCCCATTCACTGCTGTAGGGGGGGTTCACAGAACACACCACTCTCACCATGGCTGTGGCACAAGTTGGCCATGGCCACGTCCCAGCTGTCAGGGGCTGAGGAGGGAACATCCACTCGACAGCCTAGTGCCCAGCGAGAAATTCTGTTTTCAGGGAGAAGGAGCAAATGGGCGCTGGGGTGACACGGCACAGCCCGTGCCCGTCACTGGCAGGGCCCGAATCTCCGTGCACCACACACCCCGCCTTCTCTTCTTATTGGCCCATTTCAGTCATGTAGAGGGTCGCCTGAATCTTGTTTGCATGGATGTCCCCTGTTGTGAATGATGTATCTTCTCCCTGGGGGGTGGCGGAGAGGGAACTGATGAAGCTGCAGATGAGGAACCATGCAGAATGTGTCCCTTGTCACACCAACTGGCCAATGGGAAGTGACTGGACCGAATGGGCCCCACACCTCGTGCTCAGAACACTGGGATCAGCAGCAGTTGAGGTGCCCTTTGGAGCTCTCATGCCCCGTGGGGGCTGGGGGCTGTGTTCTTGCTCATCCTGGGGAGGGATCACCATCGACCAGTCGATCCTGCCAGGTCCCTGGAAACCTTCCCGCCTCTGCCTTCACTCGGTTCTCCTCCCACCCCACCCGCACTCCTTCCCAGTCCTCTCGGCTGGTGTCCCTTCATCCTGACCCTCCTCTGGAGCCCAGATGCAGGCCGCCTTCTCCACCTGACTCATTCCTTTGGGGGTTTGTGTCCCCGTCAGCGCCATGGGGCTGCCGTAGCATCTGGTGCTGCAGCATCATATGTTTTCTTTTCAGAGTTATTTTCAGATTAAATACGCAGAAGGAAATACACAGAATTACAAAGGTGGCCAGTTGTATCCAGATACACTCATCAAAATGCTTTATAGACGGGATCCATGTGCTTCTTTACATGGTAAATTAACATGGTTATTTGGCTGATCACCGATGAGTCTGAGAACTTGCACGATTTTGAGGGAGTGCCGGTTTAATGATATTTCAAGATGTCCCTGTTAACTGTGATGTGGTAGGAAAATATCAGTGACTTCTGCTGGTGACCATGGCATAGATACTAGTGTTTCTGTGACCTGTTGCCTGCCTTCATTATCGAAGGAGATGCTGGTTGGAGGGTCAGGAAAACAAAGATGGCAGTCTCCCAGTCAAGTCCATGGACCACGGGTTAAGAACCACTTCCTTACTTGGTTGCATTCAGTTCCATGGCATTAAATGCCAGCTCAGTGCTGACAAATCCCAAATTTCTACCCTCAGCCAGACCTCTCCCCTGAACCTGGACGCATATCTCCACCCTGTCTTCACCTTGATGTCTCAACAGCACCTCTAGGTTCGCATGTCTTTCCTCAAGCTCTCTTATGTCTTCCCCCACACACTGCCCCCTCCTCAGTACCCTTTGCTGAGATGATAGTGGATCTGTCCTTGATGCTCAGCTAAAACCTCCAAATCATCCTTGACTCCCTCCTTCCCCCACCACATCTACTGCATTAGCAAATCCTGGTGTTTCACCTTCAAAAATAGCCAGAAACCAGCCGAGCCCTCTGCCCTACCTGGTGAGAGCCCCCACTCTCTCCTGGCTCCCCAGTCACTGTGAGAGCCTCCAAGGTTCAGGCCCTGCCTCCTGCTGCTCTCCTCCCTGGAATGTAAGCTGGGTGAGGGTGCAGTTTCTGTCTGTTGACTCACCCACTCTGTTCTCTTCAGTGATGTCCTCAGTGCCTCGAGCCATGCCTGGTACACAGCATTGTGCTCCTCAAGCTTACTGAATGGAAGATTTCGTGAATCAGTGAACAGATAACACCTCAATAAATAAGGTTCTATAAAAGCAGTAATCGACATTTGGGGCACAGTTTCCATATGTTCCCTCATTGACTCCTCCCCAATAACTCTGTCAGGTAGGCATGTTATTATACTCACTGTATAGTTGGGAGAACCAAACAGTTAGGTAGAGATAGTGTGGTCTATTTATTTTTCGTTCCAGGTGTATAACCCAGGGATTGAACATTGTAGAACTAAGTGATCACCCCGATAAGTCTACTCCCCATGTGATACCGTACATAGTTGTTATAATATTATCATCCGTATTCCCATGCTGCCTTTCATACCCGCTTGGCTGTTCTTGATTTAAACCCAGGCTGTCGGCTCCGGAACCCTCACCCTCACCCCTGACTGCCTTTCAGGATAAAAGTCATCCCTGGAACCCCTCACTTCCACAAAAATTGATCTTGGTGTTGTCTGTGGTTCCTTCCCATGTCCGCATGCTGAGGCTTTGGGAAACATGAAGAGCTCTGGCTCAGGGAATAGCCATCCCTCCAAAGCCTGCAAGGCTGGGGCACAGGTGAGACCTCCCTGTGGGACCCAGACGGACCCTGGGGGTGAGTCTCAGCTCAGCCACTCACCAGCTGGGACCTGGGGCAGAAAGGGACCTTGCTTCTCTGTGCCCCCATTTTCTCAACTATAAAATGGGAACAAAAATACTATCTACCTCATTGGGTCGTTGTGGGACATCATCCTACTCTGCCCCAGGGGTTCTCAAAGTGGGACCTCGGGTTCCCTGGACCCCACACTGTTTTCGTGGCAGTACCAAGACATGCTTTGCCTTTTCACCCTTTTTTCCCCTCCAGGTGCAGTGTTTTCTAGGGCATACGTAACACACCCACAGTTGTCTTAAACGGGTTTGAAACACTCCTCCCCTTTCCATGTGCATGTCTATGAGGCTGAATTTTTAATGAAACGTGACCAAAACAACCCTGGAACAGATGGAATGCAGTAGCAGATCCGAGAATCCAGCTGTCCCCTGTTAA
>PVJN01030689.1:0-25432 GCA_004026805.1 Lasiurus borealis | reverse complement strand
AAAGAACCCAAACCTGTAGTAGATCCTCCTCAAAGTGCCTGGCCCACGAGAGATTGACCTCGGAACAAGGAGCCGGGTGATCTTCAAGTGCCGCCGTGCTCAGCTGGTGTGTGCTTCTGAGTTCAAGGTCATTTCATCGTTTCAGTCCCACGGACCTTTATCAAGTTCGCACTTTGTGTCACACACAGAGGCCTTTTGGTCCCACACTCCCAGGATGGTCCTCAGAGAGGAAAGAGAGCGCCAATGTGAGCGCCCCTTACAATTCTCCTGGTGAGAAGCCCTCCCGCCCGCCCACAGCAGGTCCCAGGTCAATCTTTCTTTTGGGGTCTTTCCCTAAGGAGTCATCCCTCCAGTCACCCCTCCCCTCATGCCTGGGCCCTCACGCCTTGGCCCCCGCCCCTGTGATGTGCTCTCTGCAGTGGGAGAAGACCCGGTGTCTGTCCCTGGCTAGCCTGGCCACCAGTGGCATTTGGAAATAATTAGTACCAGCCCCGAGCTCCCTCCCAGCGCTCCCGTCCCATGGGGGCTCCCCTTGGGGGAAGGGACCGTGGCTTCGGGGGACAAAACAAAGGGATGAAATAAGGAGGCAGAATATGGAGCAACGAGGCCCCAGAAGGCCCTGCCTGGGCCCTTGAAGTCCTGCTGGAGCGTTGAGGCTCCACGCTGTGGTCAGGGGGCGGCTGCCAGCCTGGTCAGCCAGCTCCAGTGAGAGCCAGCAGCTGCCGCCAACTTTCCGTGACATCAGAGGGCAGCCTGGCCCAGCCTGCCTGGGCAGGGAGGCGGCCCCCACTCCCTCCCTTCCTCCAACGGGGCTTGTGCCTTGGTGGGATGGTCGCGGGGTTTGTGACCTCATGGAAAGGCTACAGGACTGAAAGGTCCCAAGAGCATGAAGACCAGCCACCGGCTGCCGCTGGCAGGAAACAGGCCAAACCTCCAACAAAGGAGGATGCGCCGATTAAATAAATGATTATACGTTCACCCATATGCGGGAGCTCTGCACAGTCACTTGAAATGATGCTTACACGCCCTTTTTGGAGGAGTTCGGTTCCATGCTAAGTGAGTAAAGAGCAGGGTGTGCAATGGTGGGAAAATAGGCTGTTTTTAGACACAGTTGCTTATAATTTTATTCCGTTTGTATGTGAATTGTATTAAAAATCTGCAAGGACACTGACAAGACCCTGCACACACTGACTGGCCGCCCCTCCGGCCCCACCTTATGCTGCTCACCTGTCCCCTTGCTCAGCTCCATTCAGCCACAAGGTTGGCTGTCAGCGAAGACCCACCCAAACCTCATCCTAGCAGCGTCTTCTCACTTTTCCACTAACTCCTCTGCCTCCCACACCTCACGGCATCTTATTCATGGTCCTTCAAGCTCACTCTGAAATGTAGCCTTAGGCTATCCTGTTGTTGTTTTTTTTATATATATTTTATTGATTTTTTACAGAGAGTAAGGAAGAGGGATAGAGAGCTAGAAACATCAATAAGAGAGAGACATTGATCAGCTGCCTCCTGCATGCCCCCTACTAGGGATGTGCCCACAACCGAGGCACATGCCCTTGACTGGAATTGAACCTGGGACTTTTCAGTCCACAGGCAGACACTCTATTCACTGAGCCAAACCAGTCAGGGCTGTCCTGTTCTTTATGAGGCTCATCATAACACATGGCTATTAGCACATGCATTCCATACATTCATTAGCATCTTCCTTGGACTGTGTTTGCCTCCCACCCTCATCCCAAAGAGGCTGCACGTTCCCCCCAGGGGAGGTAACATACTTTGTTCTGTTCACCTCTCTATCCCTAGCCCCTCAAACAGTTCTTGACATACAGTGAGTGCTCAATAAATGCTTGTTGAATGACCGAATGAGTTTGATCGACACTGCAATGGCTGACATTGATTCATGGCTTACCAGGGACCAGAGGCTCTGTATGTATCACAACTCCATCACAGCCTTTCTAAGAGGCAGGCCCCATTGGTGGGCCAACATTCTGTTTTATAGACTGAAAAATACACTTGGAGGAGTTAACAAATGTGCCTTTAGTCAAGCAGCTAGCAAGAGGCGGAGGCAGGATTTGCATTTGTGTCCGTTCGTCTGAAAAGCACATGTTCCTAACCACTCGACTCTCCAGCCTGCGTGCACTGGGGAGGAGAAGGGGAGACAGGAGGAAGTACGGCGCCATGGACCCAGTGAGACCTCTGGGTGAGGGGAGGCAGCTTCTGATTCTATTCTTTACTTTTGCTTTTGCAGCTTTTCTGCAATGCACGTGTTTTTTATGTACAATCAGAGGAAACAAACAGTACAGAAGTATTTTTTTTCCCTAAAAGAGCAGCAAACAACCCTGAAGGAACCCCACAAATTCTCCGAGAACCCTTCGCAGCCCTCCAGTCATGAAAAGCCAGCATCCAAGCCCACCCATCAGTGGGGCTGCCTCAGAGACCACCCACCACCAGAGAGGTTCCTTCTGGATAGGGAGATCTCTAGACCATCTGCAGGGCCTGCAACCCCCACTCCTCCCCCTCCCCCTCCCCCATTTCTCAAATGGAGAAAACAGAGGCAAACAAGGAGGCAGATGCTCTTCTCCCCTCACCTCCTCTCTCATGCCACCCAGCTCCTCCTCCAGCTTTGTTCCATGCCCCCGTGGCTCCCCAGACTTGGGATGAGCAGCTCAGCCCACCCCAAAGATCTTGCACATGATTCCATTTTGCTTTATGCATCCCAAATGGTCTTCCCTTCACTGGCAGGGTTTGCAGCAAATTATTGCTGGTGAAAACAGGAGGCCGGGGTTTGGAAACCAGATGAAGCTTTTACTTTTACTGGCTGTGAGGCCGGGGTGCGTCTCAATGGGAAGCATCTTTTACAGACAAGCTCCATCCACTCATTCATTCATTTAATAGACACGTGTTGAACATCTACTGGGTCCCAGGCACTGTGCCCGGCTGGGGACCGGGGATGGGGAAGAGTGATGTGATCGTGCACCTTGTGGAGCCGACACTGTGGTCAGGAAGAAAATACGGTGTGTTTGATGGGATATGGAGGGTTGGAAAGGGTTGCAGGGGCGGGGGGAGTGGAGGAAGACCTCCCAGGTATCTGAAGAGCAGAGGATGGAGCCAAGTGGAGAGCTGGCAAGGAGGGGCATGCCCATGGTTCTAAGGGGGAGAAGACAGTGTGCTTCTGAGGACAACCAAGCCCACTCAGAGCCAGTCAGTGGGCAAACCTTAAATGTGACTAAAGAGGGAAGAAGTCATGGACTACTCCTGTTGATGGTAGATGTGTAGTTGGTGCAACTGCTCTGACATTATCTCCTAAAGTTGAACATTTAAACCTATGATCCAGAATATTCAACATTTAAACCTATGATCCAGCATATTCAACATTTAAACCTATGATCCAGCATATTCAACATTTAAACCTATGATTCAGCATATTCAACATTTAAACCTTTGATCCAGAATATTAAACATTTACACCTATGATCCATATTCAACATTTAAACCTATGATCCAGAATATTCAACATTTAAATCTATGACCCGGAATATTCAACATTTAAACCTATGATCCAGAATGTCTAACTCCTGGTATTGATCCAAGATAAATTACTGGTAACTGTACAACAGGACACATGTGTGCGTGGTTTCATAGCAACACTGGTCATGACAGCAAAACCCCAGAAGCAACCTAAATATTCATTGATGAGTGGATCAGCCTAGTGAATTCACAGAGGGAAATATTATGCAGTTGTCAAAATAAGTGAACCAGAGAATTGCTGTCACAGATTGGACATGACAACTAAATGCAGTGTGTGGCATCCTACATTCAATTCTGGAATAGAACAGAAAAAGGACATTAGTGGAAAAACTAGTGAAATCCAAATAAAGTCTATAGTTTAGTGCCTATTATTAGACCAATGTGAACTTTTGTTTGGTTTACTGCTCTGTGGTTTTGTAAGACATTAATATCAGGGAAAGCCTGGTGAAGGAATATAGGAATTTTGTACATTCTCTTTATCTGAGTTCCTCTTGAGAAAAAGGCAAACACATGGGTTCATAGCTTCAGCTTTGGCCAGGTTCTCCCCAAGCAAAATCTAAGCTATCTGATGGCGCCTTCACATTTATATTCTACCAGTTTAGCAATCCAAGGAAAGAAGGTGGATAAATCCTACAGAAGTCACAGTCTCATTGGCCCAGCTTGGATCACATGACCATCCTGAACCAATCACTTGGCCAGAGAATGCAGTGTTCTGATTGGCAGACCTAATAATCACTTACCCAGTCTTGGAACCAGACAAAGTTGGGTCTATCTGAAACTCATGGACCAATGGCTCTCCAGAGAAAAATCTGAACCCTATTATCATATAAGAAGGAGGTTGGGGGCAGAAATGATGCTGGGCAAAGAAAATAAGGAATGCCTCCAAATTCTATATTGGGTGTTGGCTTCTGATGAATCTGGCCTGGGTTAAGGTTCTGGAATAGTAGTTAAAGGCTCCATGTCCTACACCACCACCACCCCCCCAAAAGAATGACAGTGTATGGAAAATTATAGTGACAGGCTTCATTTGGAACAAAGATGAAAGCAAATGAAAGTGACACACCATCACATGTAACCTCATGACAGTCCTAAGAATCAGGTACTGGTATGATCCCCATTTTACAGATGAAGAAACTGAAGTCACTTGCCCAAGATCAGGAAGCTAACCAGGGGCATGAAAGAGTGAGTGGCATATGTGCCTGTTGGGGGTAAATTGGAAGAGGGGCTGCACCTTGGGACTCTTGCATATTTTGAAAGCTGGGGGCCTTCTGAACTGTCCCAACAGCGACTGTAGAGGGCAGAAGAGAGGCCCTTCCAGAGGCAGGATTCAGGAGACCTCAGCTGGCTCCATAGCCTCACTGTAGCGGTTTGTAACCCATCACCACCTTGGAATTAGCAGAATGGGGAAGTGGAACCTCTGTCTCTTTCTCACCAAGGTACCCCTCCTCTATATTTCACAGGGGAACTGGAGGAAAGCAGAGATGAGAAGGATCCAGAACTCCTGGGGCTTCTGTTCTGGGAGCCTGGTACCCAAGGCGAGGAGAACCAAGCACGGACCACACACACGCAGATGGCCCTGGGCTCTGTCCCAGCTCTGCACTTCCTGTCGGAGCAACCTGGAGGACCTTCCTCAGCATCTCTGTACTCAGCATCCTCATTTATAAAATGATGGCAAGAGTGGTACTTATCTCAGAGCTCTTGAAGGAGTACTGTGATACTGAATATAATGTGCTTCGTTATAGTGAACATATTCTCATTTCTTTCCCCCCAAACCACTTGAAAGATGCAATAGATAGAGCATCTGAAAGATGCAATAGATAGAGCATCTTTCAGAAGGTCCAGAACTTTATATGGTCCTTTGCCAGGAAAACTACTCTGGGACAATGTCCTCAGCTGGCCCCTTGACCGGAAGTCCACTTGCCCTGTGGACTAGGTGGGCAAAAAAGGATGAACCCCTTTTCTGAGGCATCAAGCATGAGCCTCGGAGGTTTGTAATAGACCCCTCATCATGGGCCCTTCTACTCACTGTTGGCTGTGAAGGCCATGAGGAGATGGGTCACTCTGCACACTGCTTGCTTTCTGCTCCCGTCCTGCCCAGGTTCCCCAGGGGCTGAGAGGACAGGGCCAGGGCACATGTGTTTCAGTGACTGGCCCTCATGGAGACACCTCTCCATTATTCCTTCACAGCTCAGAGGTGAGGCGTTTGTGGAGGTGGTGGGGAGGAGGACTTTCCCGTGGCTCATCCTTCCGCCCAGCAGCCTGGCAGCTCCAAGGCAAGGCTGGGTGGGCCAGGCGGGTGCGGGAAGGGGTTTCTGAAGTGTCGCCTTGGCCTCCCGCCAAGCTCAGGCACAACGAAGTGACAGCAGCCCCTCCTCCTGCTCCTTCTGCGGAAAAGGGGGCCCAGATCCCGGGCTGCTCCCTCCTGCCTCTGTGTGTGGTAAACGCTTGTGCAATCTGCCAAGGTGGCCCCAACCGGCGAGGTTCCCATGGCGGGAGCTGACGCTTGGAACAGATGAACCCCACCAAGAAAGTGAGGCTCATGATGGCACAGCCCCAGAGCAGGAGGTCAGGGAGCACCCCCCCCCCAAACCCCTTACCCCTGCTCAGCTGGTCTTGGAACTCCAGCCCCAGGGAGGGGGGCATCCAGATAGTCAGAAGAACAGTCCTTCCCCCACCCCCTGTTGGATGAGATTTCAAAGCCAAGACTCAGGAGGGGGTCCGGGGAGGGGACCCACGCCTTCCATCGGGATTGCTTCATTACTGGTTTTGCATTGTTGGAGATCTCTTCACTGGAGGCCCAGGATTGCAGCAACAGGGACTTTCATCTGGGCTGGGCACAGGGACTTGTGGCCGAGAGCCTCAGAAGGAGAGCAATTAATTTCTCCAAGGCTGGCCCTCTGTCAGGCTCCGTTTCCCTTGAGCCCCCACTAAAGGAGGTTGCTCATGGCCCTGACAGAACCACATAGGCTCATGTTCTGGAAAAAGAGACATTTTTCACTGCATCTCCCTCTCTCTCTCTCTCTCTCTCTCTCTCTCTCTCTCTCTCTCTCTGTCACACACACACACACACACACACACGTGCAGATTCGTGAACTTTCCATCACATGCTTAGGGTAGGCAGAACCCAAATTCACTCACTTAACAGGACCTGGAAAATGTGACCTTTGGCCTGTCAGCCCCATACCGGTGCTGCTTCCCACAGAATCTCTGCTCTGGACCTCAGTGTCCTCAGCTATAATGAGGGGGCTGGAACCAGTCGATTGCTTTTCAGAGTCTTTGAGCCATGGATGACTTTACCAACAGACCTACAAGGAGGTGGGGACTATGGCAGGTGTATTGGTGAGCCAGACCTGTGCTCCCACCGTCTCAAACATTTTCTTTATTTGGCCTCAGCACTCCCCTGACCGCACTGGCTGTCCCTTCTTGGTCTCCTTTCTCCATTTCTCCTCATCCTAACTCATCTCTGTCTTATAGTCTGGTTCCTCTAAACCTCTCAAAGCAGCCCAGCTGATCTTCCAAAAACTGTTGTCTGATCATGACCCTGTTTCTGTAGACTGAATTGTGGTTCCCCAAGTTCATATGCTTCCCCAAAGGAATTGTTTTTGAAGATGGGGGTTTGGGAGGTGATTCAGTTTAGATGAGGTCATGAGGGTGGGGCCCTCATGCTGTGATTAGTGCCCTGATGAGAAAAGACACTTGAGTGCTGTGTGTGTGTGTGTGTGTGTGTGTGTGTGTGTGTCTGTGTGTCTGTCTGTCTCTCTCCATCTCTTGCCGCCCCCAGCCATGTAAGGGCACAAGGAAGAGGCAGTCAATTGCAAAGCTGGAAGAAAACCCTCACCAAGAACTAAATCTGCCTGCACATTGACCTTGGACTTCGAGCCTCCAGGACTATGAGATGTAAATGTCAGGTGTTTAAGCCATTTAGTCTGTGGTATTTTGTTAGGACAGTCCAAGCTACGACACCTGCTGAAAAACCTCTAGTGACCACTGTCTAATGCTCCAGGTCCTCCCTCAGCACTTTCCCCCTCACATTCCTGTTCTCAGTTCTACCCAGATATACACTGAGTGGCCAGATTGTTATGATCTCTGAATGCATAATAATCTGGCCACTCAGTGTACACACTCCATACATACACCCCAGTCTCACGTGCCAGGTGAGGGAGGAGCTTCTAAAATGGCTACCAGAGATCAGGGGTCACCACCTTCTGGGACTCATGGTCTTGTGGAATCCCCTCCCCTTGAGAGTGGGCTGGACCCAGGGACTCCCTTCTGATAACTTCGGACCAGCAGAAGCGATGAGTGTCACTTCCAAGGTCATGGCAAACTGTGGCTGCTGTCTTGTCCTCTCACCTTCTTGCTCAGATGAAGGCACCTGCTATGTTGTGAGGTGCTCTATGTAGAGTCCTACGCAGTAAGGAACCAACGGGGTCAACCTTGGAAGAAACTGAGACCCTCAGTCCAACAGCCTTGGAGAAAATGGATCCCGCAAAAATCCAGGTGACCGAGATCAGAAGCAGATCACTCCCCGTTGAACCTTACAATGACTGCCAGCCCTGCTGACACCTTGATTGAAGCCTGTGAGAAACCCTGAGCCAGAATACTAAGCCACGTCCAGACTTCTGATCCACAGAAACGGTGAGATCATAAATGTGGTTATTTTAAGCCACGAACCTCGGGAGTTATTTGTTACGCAGCAATAATTAACTGATACACTAGGCTTTGCACATGCTCTCCCCTCCACACAGAATACTTCACTCTTCAGCCAGACTTCTCCCCAACCGGCTGCTTCACCTCCACTGGCCAACAGGTGCCACCTAAACCATGACTTTTTAGTCCCCTAAATAGTAAGGTCTGGTGTTTTCCCTAAATGCTCACCTTGCTCTTGATTGTGACAATTCAGCCTTTAGACTAACTCCATGAAGACAGAGGCTACACCTGCCCATTGCTGTCTCCCTAAGACAAGCGCATTGGAGGTACACAGTAAACATGAGGAGATGAATAAGTGAAACTCAATGAAAGAGATGCGGCTTTAAGTAATATGGGGCCTCCTAAACCTCTCACACAGCACCAGATGCCCCTCCCGTACTGGTTTTTTGTCCAGGATTTGCTCTGCACCTTTGGATGGAGACAAAGCCACAAACTGACAAGTTCCTTGCCTTCCTGAAGCCCAGCAGCAGGGAAACAGCCAAGAGTAGGATAAAGAGAGCATGCTCTTAAATGGTTGATTTTATCTCTTCTTCTTCCTCAAATGCCTTGCAAATAGCAAGGGCAAGAAGGAGGGAAGAGGAGAGGCCACCAAAGATCAAAAAAGTTTGGAAGATGGAGAGTGGAAGGATCATAGAAACTGACTGTGTAGCCTGAAGGAACAAAAATCCAAGAAACCCTAGGATAAAAAGAGCCAATGTGAGCCACCAAATCCAGGAAAGGCCAGGAATTAGATGCACCAGATATGATGGAAGGTGGGAACGACCCTGAAACTGAACCGGAAAACCCTGAACTTGGGGGGCAAGTAGAAGGATGAAGTGGAAGTCCACAGCCAGAGCAGTGGACCCCCAACTCCCTCTTCCCACTCAATTCTCAGAACCCAGGGACTCCTATCTTTCCCTCCCTCCTAACCAGGACATGTACAGGTCCATGCCTGCAGGGACCTTCAGCCAAAGGGAGAGAATTAGAGATCCATGATCCAGGAAACTCCCAACCAACATCTGGGTTCCTCTCCAATAATCCTACACAAACCCTGCTCATTCCATACACAGACTTCCAGACAGCACTACAGAGGCTCCTCCCACACAGAAGGCCAAGGTCACCGGGACCTGAGAAATCCTCTAACAAAACATCCAGAGGAAAAGGAGGAAGTGGAGGAGAAGATGGGGGGAAATAGGTGATTCACAAAGCAGAAGAAAATGCCAAATATTATCATTTTACATGTTCACACCATAGGGGAAGATTTTTCATCCATGAGACTATAGGCAGCCATAAAAAAGGAACACATGTAGAAACAGATCTTTGAAATTAAAAAATGAGAGCTAAAGTAAAATATTTAATAGAAGAAAAGCTAACAGAACTGAAAATGCTTGCTTCTGTAGAGCAACCAGAAGGAGGGTCGGGAGAGTGCTGGTTTTTTACATATACATTTTATTATCTGACTCTTAAAGCCATGAACATATATTACTTTAATAAGACAGACATCGCATCTCAAAAGAGTCCATGGGAAAGGAGGAAATCATCCCAGGCATGAAGCACCGGGAAGAAGACAGAGTGGGGAATGGAAGTGACGTGTTGGTGGGGATGGTTCTCCGAGGTGGGTTGTCTCTGAAGGCCTTTTGACTCAGTGACCTTTGAACTTAGAACTACAGCCACGCCTCGTTTCTCCAAGGTCTCCCATCTCTAACAACTCAGCTCTCAAACCAAGTAGTTCACAGAGAAAACACACCTCCGGTCCTAATGGTTTGGCTCAGTGGATAGAGTGTCGGCCTGTGGACTCAAGGGTCCCAGGTTCAATTCCAGTCAAGGGCATGTACCTTGGTTGCAGGCACATCCCCAGTAGGGGGTGCGCCAGAGGCAGCTGATTGATGTTTCTCTCTCGTCGATGTTTCTAACTCTCTATCGCTTTCCCTTCCTCTCTGTAAGAAATCAACAAATATATTTAACACACACACACACACACACACACACACACACATCTCCATTGTGGAACCAAACTTCAGTTTTTGACCTGTCAACCCTTTCATGCAGATACCTCAGCATGACCAAAAGCATCTCTCAGGCCACCAATAAAGCAGAGAGTGCTTCTGTGGCTGAAGTTAACATAAAGAGGCCATCAAGCGTGTTAACGTTGCTAAGAGTGTGGAAAAAAACACACAATGATCACAGGCAACGGGAGAGGTAGGAAAACTGTTATTGATTTAGATAAACAAAAAGCAGTTGGCCTGTGACAGCGTTTCGGGAGCAAGATATATGAACACGTAAAGATGCTGCGTGCTGGCCTGAAAGATACCCCTGGAGCAGGTGCTGAAAGTGATTTATTGAAGGCCAGTAGGGGGTCGCTTGATACATTTAGGGAAAAAAGTGTTTATTTATAGTTTGAACAGTACATTACACATGTACTATATATAAGAAAGGTTAAAATAGGGACCCATGTGGGGGTCTGGAACAGATTCATTGAATTTACATGGTCTCTAATGGGAAAAAAATGATTCCGTTTTTTAACAAATCACTTCTCCAACAGCCTTCTGGAATAAAGGTTCCACTGAAAACAAAAATGTGTCAGCCACATGAGGGTGTGGAGAAAGCATCCCAGACGGAATGGGCAAAGGCTCGGGTGAGGCCAAGGTTGGTACGTTAAAGGAACAGGAAGGCCAGTGCCTGTGCTGTATTCGAGAACAAGGGAAGGGGCTGGATTGAACGTGGAGAGGAGAGGGGGGACCCTCAGGGGTACTGTCGAGGGGGGGCCTAGACTAGAGAGGCAGCCATGGAGGTGGAGCCCTGAGGAGACATCCGAGCTGGAGAGGTCACGTGGGAGATCACCCAGGCAGCGAGCAAACAACCTGCTTTCAAGAGTCCCTGTAGGCCTAGACCGGTTTGGCTCAGTGAATAGAGCATCGGCCTGCGGACTGAAAGGTCCCAGGTTCGATTTCGGTTGGGAGCCTGTACTTTGCTTGTGGACATATCTCCACTGTGGGGTGTGCAAGAGACGGCTGATCGATGTCTCTCTTTCATCTATGTTTCTGACTTTCTATCTCTCTTTCTTCCTCTCTGTAAAAAATCAATAAAATATATTAAAAAAATAAAAAAGAGTAACCACTGTAACCACTTTGGCTCAGTGGATAGAGCGTTGGCTGCAGACTGAAAGGACCCAGGTTTGATTCCGGTCAAGGACATGTACTGGTCAAGGGTATATATTTTAGTTGCAGGCATATCCCAGCTGGTCAATGTTTCTCTCATCAATGTTTCTAACTATCTCTCTCCCTTCCTCTCTATATTAAAAAAAAAAAAAGAGTCCCTGTAGGAAGCAAAAAGCAGAAACTCAGGCACCAGTGCTCTACACCGATAAACCGCAGAGAGAATAGCTAAAACCCTTAATGAGGAGTTTGTATATCATGCTCCATCACAAGCCTGTTCCACTTTCAAAGCAATTTCTGGCTTACTATCACTATGTCACTTCACTAAATGAACAGGTTGAGATTAGAAATGTAAGTAGAAACACACCTCAATTTGCTATTTGTCCAGCCTGACCAAGGACCCTCATAGGTCTTTCCCAGCGCCCACAGGCTCAGTCTGCCTGGATCCTGCTACAGCGCTTGCACTCATGACCTCTGTGACCTCTTGACCTCCTCTGGTTTCACTAATCCCTGATCTAGAACTCCTTCTTCTTCTGCCTTTTTGGTGGGCCAGGCTCTTAGACACTGCTTCCTCCTTGCTCAAACTCCAGCCTTCCATATCCCAGGAATGGCTCAAAATGTTGTCTTGAATGAATGAATGAATGAATCAATCAATCAATCAAAGAGCCTTGCTATCATCCAGCATTTAGTGATGGGGTACCAAGTGAATTTTACACTGTGGTGTAAGCGATTGACACATTAGAGATTTTTCTTGTGTTTTGTGTATTATCCTTCAAGTCCTAGCTCCGGGTCTGTCTCCTCAAGGAAGCCTCCCTAATCACCCCAGCCCACAGAAATTGTCCTTTCTCAAAATTCAGATCTCCTGAGAGGGATAATGTCTACAATGCTCATGGAGATTCATCTTCTCACACATATCCAAAAACCAAACAGCAGAAGATGGAATGGAAGAAGCCACATGTCCTAAGCAGGACCAAACACTCTCAAAGGTATGGACCATGTCTTCTGCTCTATGACGACACCCAGTTTAAAATCAGAAGACTTGGTTTCCAGTCCCGGTTGTGCTGTGTGACCTTGGGTGAGCTGCTGAGCCTCTCTGAGCCTCTGTTTCCCCATTGATGCAGTGGAGGAGCACTATTAACGTCCTGGGCTCTTCTTAGGAATGACTATATAAAAGCTTTGCACGCTGACAAAATGCTGAGCTGTCGATCAGCTCTGAGTTGTGATGAATACAGTATTCAGGTTGTTCAAAATTTTATTTACATGAAGAGCTTCCAACCACGTCGGGGCTGAGATTTCACCGTGGAGCCTGCCCTGACCTCCCGCTCATTCACACCACCCAAGGAGGGTGGCCCAGAAGGAGGGCAGAGTTGGGGAAACCGAGGTCCCCAGAGAGCGCATTGGCCTTGACCATGGGGTGGAGCTGGGGGCTGTACCCAGACATCCTGGCTCTGCACAGGCACGAAGCCAGCAGAGAAAGGGCTCCTCTGATGTGGCTGGGCTATTGTTCGGTCCAGGGGCTTTGTTGTTTGGTGTTCTGTGTTTTTGTTGCTGCTGTTGTCCTCTTTCTAATCCCAATAGGGGGCCTGGGCGGCGGGGAGGCATCGTTTGGAAACCGGGAGCTCTGAGGACCCCACCCACGGCTGGCAGGTCACTGTGACTTCTCCCTGATGGAGCCAGGGATGGCGTTTGGGGGCAGATCTCGGCTGGAAGTCTCCTGTGAAGAGCCCGGCCTCCTGCCCACCCAAGAGAGGCTGGCCTGGGAGCCAGCAGTCTCCCGGAGTTTAGGGACCATCAGTGCATAAACCATGAGGATGAAGGGCCCCTTCCCCAGCTTCCAGCCCATCAGTTCCCAAAAGGGGTTCTTCGGAAACCCGTTCTGTAGATGTTCACAGATGTGTGGAAGGAGGTCACATCACAGAATCAAATGCCTTGGCGAAGTGCTCACCGTCAAGTGCATTCTTTATATATATTTTTTTTAATTGATTTTTTACAGAGAGGAAGGGAGAGAGATAGAAAGTCAAAAACATTGATGAGAGAGAGACATCAATCAGCCGCTTCCTGCATGCCCCACAGTGGAGATGTGCCCGCAAGCAAGCTACATGCCCCCAACCAGAATCGAACCTGGGACCCTTCAGTCCGCAAGCCGACGCTCTATCCACTGAGCCAAACAGGTCTCTGCAAGTGCATTATTTTTAAATGCAGGCCTTCTCAGAATTGTACATTTGCACCTGTAGTGTTGTGACTGTCCCAGAAAGGGCCATGGGATGTTATTGACCAAAGATGTATTTCAATGTGAGGAATATTGTAGGTGTGTGTCTGGTCCAGGAAGACTGCTCTATCAGATGGAGTAAGGTTGCCAGGAACATGTAGGTTAATTCTCTAAAATTACTCTCATTTCCCTTAGGAGCCTGTATCCAATGGGGAGAAGGACAGAGGGCAGAAAGGAAGGAGGGAGGGAGAAAGGGAGAGAGGAAAGCTGAGTTTTACTCCATCTGATTTAAAACTCATTCCAGTCCAATCAGGTCAACACTCTCATAGCTTCGACTCATTTTCTTGGCTCACTCTTTTCAGTTCCTCCCCAGCTCTCTGACTCCTCTTCAGATAACAACTGGGCGATTGGGGAAGAGACTTACAACCTCCTGGCAGGCAGGGGGTGGGCAGTGGGCACAGAGCCAGGCCCTCTGAGATGGGGCGAGCTAATGCCCACCGAAGCCCTGTCCTTGGCCTCTGTCCATGGACCTCCTAGTTTGTATCACCTAATATCCCCCCCCCAAATCGACGCCTAGTTTATTAACATAAATATCTTTGGGGGCCTTGTCCTCAGCAATACTATCCTCAGAATTGCAGGTTGGATGCTCCTAAGACCCATTTCAATGAACACCTCAAAATGTCCTTAATTCGCCGTGTTCCACCCCAAATCATCGCATGCATCGCCAGCGATCTGTTCCCCCGCACTCGGACCATGGCCAGTCTGAACCAGTCTGGACACTCTAGAACAGTGGTTCTCAACCTTCCTAATGCCGGGACCCTTTAATACAGTTCCTTGTGTTGTGGTGACCCCCAACCATAAAATTATTTTATTTGCCACTTCCTAACAGTAATTTTGCTACTGTTGTGAATCGTAATGTAAATATCTGTGTTTTCTGATGGTCTTAGGCGACCCCTGTGATGGGGTCGATGGACCCCCAAAGGGGTAGCAATCCACAGGTTGAGAACCGCTGCTCTAGAAACACCAGGCAATTATGAGTGGGCCGCCAGTTGTGTGTCCGCATAGGCACTTGCACCAAAGAATTGCTAATCTGACCCCAAAATTCTATGGTGGCTGAAGGGCGTGCGTTGGAGGGGGATTGCCAGGGAAACTTCCTGAAAGCCCCCTCCCACACCTGTCCTTCCCCTCTCCCTCCTTCCCAACAGGGGTCAAATCTCCTCCCCAATTCCATGCAGGGCCCCTTCCCACATAAGCCTCATTTCTTTAAAAAATTAAAGTTTTTAGAAAAATCTCTTGGACATTCAGCTGTTCCCAGAAAGCTTTCCCGCTTCCCCTACTTGGAGAGTCAGAAAAGAAGGGTGGACGGGAAAATTCTTCTTTATTTTCAAACCCTTGTCACTCAGGAGAGAGAGGCTCGCAGGGAGGGGTGGGGGGGGGTGGATCATGGAGGAGTCCCCAAGTCAACGTGAATTGGTGGCAATGTGGGGACTAGAACCTTGGTCCCCCCTCCAAGTTCAAGGCCCATTCCTGCCCCTCTCTTTTTTCCCAGTCCCAGGCACCCCAGTAAGGAAAACCTGCACCTCTTCTCCAGGAAATGAAATGACCTCCTGTCTTTCCTCCACCCCAGACCCTGCTTGAGCCCCGCTCTAAACCCCTCCCCCACCCCCCACCCCCCACCCCCCGCCGCCATAAGAAACAGGATTTACAGGCCAGCTGCTATAATCCCTTTAAAATGAGGTTTCGGGACTATAGGGACTCTTCGGGCGTTTCATTTTTTCAAAACAATATTCTTGGCTCAAAAGCCAAAATTTCATTATTCTCAGGAGAGTCAAGACCAAGGCTGTCTAGGACAGCCCAGGGCCCGGGGCTCCCCTCGGGGGTGAGAGGACACCCCGGAGTTTCTCCTGGGGCTCCCAGGCAGAAAGCTTTGAAGGGATAGATGTGACTGCTCCGTGGGAGTCCAGACGTTTCTTTCCTGGGCCTGACACCTCATTGCACAAATATCCCCCCCACCAAGAGAACAAAAGCTATTCTTTCCACTCTGGAAACGAGGCTTCAAATGCAAAACCCGAAAGGCGGCTCGCTTACTTAAATTATCCCCAAGGTTTTAATGACTGACAGCTCATCCTTTCCTGAGGGAGTCTGTCTCAATGGGGACCAGGAAGGTGTGAGACCCCAAAATCGTAGAAACACGCATACCCTGTTTCCCCGAAAGTAGGTATCTCCCCAAAATAAGACCTCCCCGATAATAAGGCCTCCAATGTACCTAGGCCTCCCCGGAATATAAGGCCCTGGAAGCTACCATAAGGCATCTGACTCCTGATTTAAAGAGACCATGCACTGTCTTAACAGCTCCGGCTGTGCTGCGGCCAATCAGTGAGCTGGTTTGTGATGACAACTACTACTGTACCGTATTCAGGTAATAAATTTCCTTTTTTTTTTTTTGTTCAATAATAAATGTGTAACGTATTTATTCTTCATGGAAAAATAAGACATCCCCTGAAAATAAGACCTAGCGCGTCTTTGGGAGCAAAAATTAATATAAGACACTGTCTTATTTTCGGGGAAACAGGGTAACAAGGAGATGGGAAGCGACAGGCAGAAGAGCTGGTGGGGTTAGACCACCTAAGGTGAATTCCAGGAAGGTCTGAGGGCCCTGGCTCTGGCGGTTGGGGACCTGGGGCAAGTCATTTCCATGGAGCAGTACCCTGAGTCCAGGCCTCTGCCTGCCAGACCACCTCAATGGGTGGTTATTATAATGAGCCACTTAGAGTGACCAGCTCATCTGTTTTGCCCAGGACTTCCCTGCTTGTCAGGTATCCCTGGCAAACCCATTTGTCCTGAGCCCCATGGAGATGAGTTCCTCTTCCTAAGCCACACCCACCTCCACTTTGGCCCGGCCCTCTTTACCGGATTGGCTCACCACATCCCCTGCATGGCTGACTGGCAGATTTGGGGTGGGGCAAAGGCTGTGTATTTTAATCAAGGCCCCTACCAGGGATTCTTTTCACCAGGCCCCTGGAGAGACACTGGCCAAGAAACCCGTAGTAGTAAAGCCCTGAATAAACACTGCCATTTACTCAGCAACATCACATGCCCTGCGCTGGGCTGATGCTCTAATTCTCTGCAACCTGACCAGGTAGGTGCGCTTGTCCCCATTTTACAGATGGGACCACTCGGAGAGGTGGAGTGGCCTGCCCAAAGTCACAGAGCGAACTAAACAGTGGTGTTCAGGCTCAGGTCTTGCTCATTCTGAAAGCCACGGTCTTACTCTGAGGATATAAATAAAGCAGGGATTGTCAGACTTCTGCCAAGGGCCAGAGAGTACACACTTTTCTGTTTTGTGGGCCAGCAGGCCTCTCTGACAACTACTCAGCTCTGTGGTTATACTGCGAATGCAGCCATGGGCAGTGCCTCCGCGGTGGACATGGCTGTGTTCTAATAAAACTTTATTCACACAAACAGGCAGCAGATAAGATTTGCTGACCTATCCCGGAGGAAAGCATGTTCACCAGCTTGTCCATCCACCATCCCCATCCCCACCAGCACTATCACCACTAAGAACAAGAATGAAACTGTGAAGATAACTTCAAGTTGTCATGTGGACCTCCCTAGGTGGCCACAGCCACCAGCCATCACCCTCTCGCCATGGCCCTGAAGTTTCCTTCTCTGAGGTGTTTAGGCACAGCCCCCGGGGGGCAGACAAGCAAATCTGCACATCTTTCTTCTGGGCTGACTTCATCAGGCCCAGGCTGTCCTCAGACCATAGAGAGCTCCTAGCCCCCTAGAGTATCCCACGTTCTGCCCTAAGACATCCCACACCCAGAGGGCTGGATTCCGGGACAGTCACCCCAATGGAGCAAAACCCCCAGAAACAGTAAACCCCTCAAAAGCCATAGTCATTACCTGCAGGGGACGCTTTCCTGCCGCACCATCACCGTCTCCGAGGCGGAGGACTGAGCCTCAGACGCCGGCTGCCTCGCCCTATATACACCCTGCCAGGGCTCTGATGTCCAAGAAGCTGTGGCCCAGGCCATGTGATGTATGAAGCTGGGGAAGCCTTTCATCATCACTGTCACCTCAAACCGCCTGCTAATAAATGCCTGGCGGTGGGTGGCTGGGTCTGGGTAGCTTCAACCAACCTGCTCTGTCCGGGGCCTGTGCAACGTCGCAGAGGGCAGAGCAGACATGGAGCTGCTGAAGGGGCTTTTGGTCCTCAGACGCTACGGTCCCCCCACTGGGACGGGCCATCTCTCCTCTTAGGACTCATCACCCCCCTACCTTGCATCTACAGGGCCTCCTGGGGCCTGCCCCGTGGGCACTAATGCCAACCCAGGTCTGCTGTTTCTCAGACTCCAGTAGGCACTGGGGCCAGATGGGGATAGTCATCATGCCTGCCATCCACCCTGCCGGCTCCCTCCTCTCCTCACCTCACTGTGTGTCTGCGTATGAATGTGTTGTGTGGACACGTTCTCACACAGTGTGTAAGAGAGAGAGAGAGAGAGAGAGAGAGAGAGAGAGAGAAAGAGAAAGAGAGGGAAACGTTTACCCTTGTGTTCACCTCATCAGGGGAAGGTTTGAGGGAACAGAAGCTGTGGCTTTGAAGAAATTGGATTCTGTCTCCTGACCCACGAGCCTCCAGTCTTATCTTGATGACTTCCTGGTCAGAAAGATGTCAGGAGAGCATCATTTCAGCCGTAGCCCTTCCCAGCACTACATGGTGCCCCATTTTGTCCCTGAAAAATGCCCCACGATGAGAGTACCGCAGCCATGGCCCCATTCAGTAGCCTCCCTGGAATCCATGCCTTTGCAACACGGACTTTGAGCACCGTGAGGTCCATGGCCCTGCCTGTGCCGTGTGCGAAGGCCTGTGCAGGAAGTTGATGCTCAGCTCAGCCACGGGGCTGTGGTGTAATGGCCTGTGGAGAGGGGCAGGCTCCAGGGTTCTCCCCATTTTACAGATGAGGAAGTTGAGAGCAAGTAAACACTTTCCCCCGCTTACACGTAGACAGAGGTAGGACTCAAACCCCCATGGTCTGTTGCAGGCTTCCAGGGTGTCTTCAGGGGCCATGATAAGGTGCCCCGGCTGGGGGCTTCCTCTACAGAAGTGTGTTTTCTCCCAGTTCCCGAGGCTGGAAGTCTAAGATGAAGGTGCCATTCAGGGTCGGTTTCTGCTGAGGCCTCGCTCCTTGGTTTGCAGATGCTGCCTTCTTGCTTCGTCCTCCGGGCGTGTGGAGAGAGAAATCTCTGCTGTCTCTTCCTCTTCTTATAAGCACACAATCCGCTGGGATCAGGGACCTCCCCTTAAGACCTCATTCAAGCCTACGGCCCTATCTCCAAGTTCAAACCCAGGGCTTCAAAATATAAGTTTGGGGGCAGGATCCGAGTCAGCCCAGAACAAGGAGGTCACCTCTATAGCACATCACTTCCCAGCCACTGCGCAGGCCACACGTAGGAACGCTGACCTCCAGTTACAACGTGAGAGCCTGAGCGTCGGAGAGCCGAGCCCTGGGCTCCGTGTGGCCCCCACAACAGCCACACAGCCCCCACATGGAAGCTCCCTCTTCTGACTCCCGGTGTGCAAGGAGCTCCTGGAGGACTGGGCCTGGTCCCCTTCCCCCCCATCCTTGTGACTGGCAGAAACCTGGCCCAGGAGAGACATGGAGGGAGGACGGAGAGAGAGGCAGCTTTGACTCCACAACTGATTCCCAGAAAAATGTAGCCCAGTTGCCCACAATATTAACCAACTTGATCACTTGATCATTCACCCTTTGCCTCCTCTCCCCCCACCCACCCCACCCTACCCCCTCCTCTGCTGGTGAGTCCTGGAACCAACTCCCACATAAACTATTCATTGGAGACTCCTTGTCTGTGGGTCTGCTTCTGGGGAACCTACATAGAGAAACCCTCCACTAATGCGGGAAAGAACCCCTTTTCTCGCCTGAGGGCAGGAGCTGGTCCAGACCCTGCTGTCTGAGCTGATTCTACAGAATTCCAGGCCTGGGGAGAGGGGGAGGATGCACATCATCTACACCAAGCAGGTCAAACTTGCAGTCTGCAGGTCACCACGTGAAGCCCACAACGAATATTTTTGCAGCCCAGCCAATATAATGGTATGTAAGAAGCATTCTAATAAAAATATCGTAACTTAATTTTTACAATATCCTGTTATACGTAATTCTATCTAATAAAGAGGGGATATGCTAATTGACCCTCCCGCCATCGCAAAGGTGGTGGCGCCCACAGCCAATAAGGAGGGAATATGCTAATTGACTGCCCCACCCTCAAAGATGGCAGTGCCCACAGTCACAATATGGTGGCACCCAGTCCCCTCAGCCTTGCCAGTGCGACAGGAGCACAACAAGCCCAGCTACTCTGCACATCTGCCTCTGGAGTCCCCCAGTCCTTTCAGCTCCCCAGCTGCCCAGAGCCACCCAAGGCTCAAGTAACCAGGGCCAGCCGACGCTTGCGCTGCTGACAGTGACACTAGCAGAGGTGTGATGGGGAGTTGCCTGTCCCTGATCACCAGGTCACCTCCTACCCCTGAGGGCTCCCAGACTGTGAATTTTCACGCACCAGGCCTCTAGTTATCAATAACAAACTGCAGCATCCGATAATGACTGATTACTATAATCCCTATGCGCCTTACATGCAGGAGCACCATTTCTCTCCACTAATACTTGCAGCGAATATTTTAGCAGCCGGTGGCCACATCATTAGTCTTGGACTGACTTGTTTGGTGTGCGCCACAGGAAATATTTCCCTTTCAGAGAACAAGAAAACAAAATAGGTTTGTTTGCGTTACACTCATTAATTTGTGCAGTTATTAAATGTCTGGCAAGTTAATGTTTAAGAAAAAAACATTAACTTTCATTAAAATGTTCCATTATCTTAACGATGACTCATTGATTTCAGCTCTTTGTATTCAGCATGTCTCTATCGGAATAAACCTACGTTTCTATGAAAATTGAAGCTTGTGGTTGTGTGTTTTTTGCGGCCCACATAAACTTAAACCTTGTTTATTTGGCTCAGGTTAGTCTTTGAGTTTGACATGCTTGATCTAGAACAGTGGTGCTCAACCTTCCTAAGGCCGCCACCCTTGCATATAGTTCCCCACGTGGTGGTGACCCCTGACCATGAAATTTTGCTACTGTTATGCATCGTGATGTAAATATCTGCATTTTCTGATGGTCTTAGGCAACCCCTGTGAAAGGGTCACCCCCAAAGGGGTCTCGACCCACAGGTTGAGAACCGCTGATCTAGAAGCTCCAAAGGATGGATTTCTACACACCCAGAGACACTCCCCTTCCCCCTCCGGCCACGAGGCTGGGGACAGCTTTACCTTAAACTGAGTCATGTCTTACATGTGGAGGTCCCCCCGGTCACGCTGTGGCCAGAGCAGGGCTGGGAATGGGAATGAGGGCCCAGCGGACGGAGCCAGAGGCCTCCTTGCCCAGGACTTCCGTTTGCGTGTTGAGTTTCGCATTCACGGGACTGGAAACAAGACCACAGCCTGGCGAGCGCCTCTCTAGCTTGACCCGCTGGATCCTGCCAGGCGACGGGGCCTGGAGTTTCTCTACTGGACGGAAAACGGAAAGTTGCAGGGTCCACTCTCCCCGAGGCCTCCGGGGAACTCTCTGATCGTCACCCAACAAACGTTTCCTCTGAGGAAACCCCTCAAAAGAGACAAAACGGTAAGATTGTGCAGACTCCGCGCCCGTCCTGCTGGGCCAGAGAACACCTCCTTCCCCTGGTGGCTGGATCTCCCTGCTCTGCCAGGGGCGGTCGGTAGGTTTCCTGTAACTCGGTTTCTCAGCCCGTGTCCCTGTGAATTTTTAAAGGTTCTTTTATAAAAATAAGAAGGGGACCTAGGATTGGGGGGGGGTAGGGGGGTAGCGGGGGGAGGGTCGAGCAACTATAAACAAAACATAAAAGTTGTTTAATGGACATAATGAGGCCGCCAGGAAACTGCCTGGCGTTGATTTTCCCTGACATTTCATCTATTAAATTATGAGCTTCTTAAGGAAGAGCTCGGATTTTTTTCCTTCTTCTTCTTCAGTCAATTAAGATACTTTAAGGAAGAACAAAGCTGCTATTGTCTGCGCTCCACTTGGGTCCAAGTTCCTTGATAAGCAAATGGTGATGCTTAGAATGGGGTGGAGGGTTTGGGGGGGCGTTAAGGGAGGGGAGACCCTTGGAGGCACAAGATGCCTCTGGAGCTGGTGGCGAAGTTCCAAGCCAGGACCCCACCCTGTAAGCCTCTCCTCAAGGATCTGATGCTTCTTTCCCTGAAGTCGGGGCTGGGGCCCAGGAGAGAGGGGGGATCCCTCAGGCGGGGCTGCATGACAGCATAGCAAGGTCCGTAGGAACCCAAAGACTTTCAGGGAAGTCGAAGTTGGGAGGCCACAGTGTGGGGTCTTGAAATGGAATTCCCAGGTCCTGAGACTAGCCCTGTCGGGGAGACAAGAGGATCCCTATATAATAGAGGAGGAAACTCTAGTTCGGAGAGATGAAGTCACTTGCCCGAGGCCTGACATTGTTTGGAAGGGGCAGATTCTGGACTCTCTCCCTGATCTGGATGTTTCCAAAGCCCACCTTCCTTTCATTACACTCACTGCCCCCAGCGCAGGGAGCAGGTGCCCGTTGGCAGGGCAGGGGGGAGCCAGCCTCTGGGGCAGTGCCGGGGGACGTGCACAGCCACAGCCTCCCTGTCCTAATAATTTTCCCCATCGGTAGGGCCTGAGCTCACCTCCTTTCCTACCCAATACTCCCTTCTCTCCCTTATAAATTTTGTTCTCATAACCTTCCTTCACAGAGAGGTGTCGATGGTTATTATCTGCCCGAAGTTAAGCCCCCAAATACAGAGTAAACGGCAGAATTTCCTCACTGACACTGAACCAGTGACCTATGTGCCCATTACACCGTGGCTGCCTGAGATGGTGGCTGAAGCGACCTTGACCGCTTTCACCCTCCCCTGTCATAGTCACCATCGAAAGTCACCTTAGCCCCAGGCAAGGCTCCGGTGTCCCCGACAGGTCAGTGGCGTGATGGAAGGAGCAGTGCACCCTGGGTAAAGGCACTGGGCTGAGTCAGACTTTGCCTTTTAGCACTGGAGTGGCGCCAGGCCAATTGCTATCTATCCTTATCTGTATCTCTGTCCCTGTCTCCGCCTCTCTGCCCTCCCCGCCATCTAAGTGCAAGCATTCCAGCATTGATCTGATAGTTCCCAGCTTCCTTTTGTCGTAATTCTCTGCCATCCCTGGCCCACTGCCCTTGTCCTCATGGTCAAGACTGGTTAACGCCCTGCAAACCCACGCTCCAACCAGGGAAAGAAAGGACACCCACTTCCTTTATCGACTTATTATTATTATTATTATTATTATTATTTTGTATTGATTTCAGAGAGGAAGGGAGAGGGAGAGAGAGTTAGAAACATCAGGGATGAGAGAGAATCATTGATTGGCTGCCTCCTACAAGCCCCACACTGCAGACCCAGCCTGCAACCCAGGCATGTATCCTTGACCAGAATCAAACCCTGACCTCCTGGTTCATACGTCGACACTCAACCACTGAGCCATGACGTCCGGGCTGCACTTCCTCTTAAAGGCATGACCCGTAGTTGTACACATCATGTCTACTTCCCTTCCCTTCCTCCCATCCCATTTTATTGGAGGGATATCTGCCCCTCCCTCCCACACCTCAAAGAAGCACGGTCCCATCTCCACACACGGGCATCCTCACTGGGCTAAGCTGACCACCGGGTCCACTCTCCTGTTGGGGATGATTGAGCCATAGCCTGTGACTTAATTCTGACCAACAGGATTAAAAAGAAACCGACTGGGGGCTCCCAGGTAGGCTTCCTTCCCTGATGTAGGCTTTTCTTCAAAAAGCAAACAGACAGGCAAGAGCACTCCCTCTCATGCACCAGCCGCTATCCTGTCTGCCTGTGGCGGGTGAACTTGCTACTCCTCCTTTGGCCGCCATCTGGAAGAGATGCCAACTCTCTGAGAGCGCACAGCAGGGAGGTCGCACACCCCGTTCCAAGCACTATCCTACCCCAGGGCCTTTGCACATACATGCAATCTCCTCCGCCCAGAGCACCTCCCCCAGATTTCACTGGGGTCCTTTCTCTCCTTTCTTCCAATCCCTGTTCAAATGTTGGCTCTTCAGAAGGACTTCCCTGACTGCTCTTCCCTCCACCACGCTCTCGATTGCCTTGTTTGTGTTTGTGATAGATCTTACGTGACGTTAGGTTATTTATATGTCATAAGTACAGCGTGTCTATATAACATATTTATGATATATAAATAACATAATGTCAAGTAAGAGCTATAACATATACACACACACCATGTAATATATGTAATTATGTATAATACATGTGTATATATTGTATATACACTCTACGTATTACACAGATTCACAGTATATGTTGATTATCCGTCTTTTGCACAAGAATGTAAACTCTGAGAAGGCAGGGACTTTGCTTTTCCACCACGGTAGCCCCGGGGCTTAGGAAAGCGCCAGGCCCAGAGAAGATGCCAGTGATGCCTGAAGGATGGAAGGCAGGAGGGACGGAAGGAAGGAAGAGACCGGTATTTGTGGTGACGCTTGGAGACTCTAAACCAGCCAGCCCTCGGGACTCACGGTTGCTGATAACAATCAGTATCCCTTATTTCATAAGGTTAAGCCCATTGATGGAGGAGTCTGTCTCAGGCAGCTGAGCTCTCTATTCCACGTGTCTGTGCAGCTCCCCTCCTCTCGGCTGCCCTTCCCTAAGGAGTCACCCTGGTGGCCTCCTCCGCTTTCAGGCGTGGCTGCCACCCTGTGCCCTCCCCAGAGCACTGTGGCAGAGGAATTCAGAGTGGCAATGTCAGGGTCAAATCCCAGGTTTGCTGCTCACCAGCTGATGATCTTCAGCAGGTCACCTCGTTCTCCGAGCTCCCATCCCCTCGGCTACAAGATGGAATTACAGGGATGGTGCCCACCGCGCGGGCTTCATAAACCCTTCAGGGAGCCATGAGAGGGTTTGAGAGGCAGGTGGACTGGGGCCCAGGGCCCAGCCTGACCACTGTCTAGCGGTGTGGACAGGAGCAGGGGGTGTCTCTCTGTGCCTCAAGTCCACGGGGACAAGAGCAATGCTGTCTTCAATGATTGAATGAGATGTGTGTATCAATGGCTTAGCACAGTGCTTGGCACATAATAAGAGCTAAATAAACTATGATTAAGAGGTGTGGTGAACATTTTATTGGAGGGAGGAATACAGGGACCATAAGACCATGCCCTTGACCTCAGGAGGCCACAGGGGATGGAGCTGAAGAGATAGACGGGGTCAGGTCTTGTGGGATGTTCCCTGATTGGTCCTCCCAGAGACTTTGAGGAGTTCATTTCTAACCCTCCCCTTTTCCCCCAATCCCGGGCAAGATCTGTCTTCTCCACCCAGGAAAGAAGTTGCCAGTGGAAGAGCATCTTACCCAGGTGGGGGGTCCAGGAGCCCTGCTTGGCACTGACCTTGAGAACCTTCCGTCCCAGGCCAGTCCCCTCACCACCCGCAGGAAGTAGCAGAAGTGACTGGCTCATCTCTCTCTGGTAGTGGCGGGATTTAAATGGAAGGCATTAGGTCCGCTAATCGCCTGTAATCACCTTGTTTGAATTAGCATGGCAAGTGCTTCCGACTAAACGGTCTGTTATTCCAAATAACCCTCGGTGGTTTTAATTACCTCCCCTGGAATGTGCGGCCTCCTGGCCCTCGGCTTTATTAGGGAAAGGTCCTGTAAACGCAGGATGGGGCGTGATTCCTGACCTCCCCTGCACAGACCCGTCACCCAGAGGAGCCGGAGAAGGTACGCTCCCC
>PVJN01030688.1:0-25452 GCA_004026805.1 Lasiurus borealis | reverse complement strand
GATATGATAAATAACTGTGATCTATTACAATTATAAAATATATATTTCTATCTCAATTACAAAATGTGTATTTAGGATTGTATTACATCTACAGAATAGGTTTTCCTCTGTAAAACAATATGATGAGTGCCTGGCTGGCGTGGCTCAGTGGTTGAACATCAACCTATGACCCAGGAGGTCCCAGTTTGAGTCCCAGTCAGGGCACATGCCTGGGTCACAGGCTCGATTGACTATGTGGAGCATCCAGGAAGCAGTTGATTAATGATTCTCTCTCATCATTCTACCTCTCTATCCTTCTCCCTTCCAATCTGAAATCAGTAAAAATATATTTTTTAAAATATTTTATTGGTTTTTTACAGAGAGGAAGGGAGAGGGATAGAGAGTTAGAAACATCGATGAGAGAGAGACATCGATCAACCGCCTCCTGCACGCCCCCCAATAGGGATGTGCCTGCAACCAAGATACATGCCCTTGACCGGAATTGAACCTGGGAACCGTCAGTCCACAGGTCGACGCTCTATCCACTGAGCCAAACCAGCTTCGGCAGTAAAAATATTTTTTGATGAAAACAATCTGATGAGTATACATGGCCAATGTGAATGAAGTTTGACATAGTAATATTTGAATCCTTTCTGCTGATCCACCCTGTGCTTGACATTCCAATGGTTTCACTTCTCAAGCTATAGCACCAAATATGAATGGATAGGAATCACTCTTTCAGATCCAAACCCTGAAATTATGAACTCATACTGAAGAATAGACATTCTATAGACATAGTTCATGGATGTCCCACAATGGCTGGCTTATAGTAGGACCGAGAGATTGTGAAGTACACAGAGATTTTCAAACTGCTACTTCATTTCTTACACCTTAATATCTTTGAAATTTGTGTAGCTTTTCTCATTTTCCATTGCCGTGTTTTATTTTAGTGTCAACACCATCACGTAAGCGATCTCTTTCCTGACTTCAACATGTGATAAGATGAACAAAATTCAGGTGTCCCAGTAAGAGAATAGCTTTCCCCTCAAAGAAGTTATCAGCCATATCTGCTCATAGATTTTTAACTTTAAAAGAAGAGCAAGTGTGTAGCAACTAAAACTTTCAATAAATGCCTAGACACATATTTAAATAAATAACTCCTCTTTATTAGATAAGATGTCAAGTGTTAGATAATTTGCTTTTAAGGTTCTTCCCTTCCTTTATAATAAATGGATTAACATATACCAAAGAGAACTATCTCCTTTGTGTTATAAATATTTGTCACATAGCTCAATGTTGTTTTATTGAGTTTATTTTAAAATGCAAGGTTACGCCGATACCAGTTTGGCTCAGTGGATAGAGCGTTGGCCTGCAGACTGAAGGGTCCCAGGTTCGATTCTGGTCAAGGGCATGTACCTTGGTTGCGGGCACATCCCAGTAAGGAGCATGCAGGAGGCAGCTGATCGATGTCTATCTCTCATTGATGTTTCTAGCTCTCTGTCCCTCTCCCTTCCTCTCTGTAAAAAATCAATAAAATATATTTTTAAAAATAAATAAAAAAATAAAATAAAATGCTAGGTTACATAGGCCACCTATTTGCTGAGGACAAGAACAGTTACTTTTGGTATCAAAACAAGTTTCTCTAAACCTCAGACATTTGCTTAAGCCAGTCCACCTAATAGGTGATAGACTTAAAATAAAGGTGAAGCTGAGAGGCACCTCAGGTGCAGGTGTCAAATGTGTGTTTTTTGGGGACACTTGCATCACTAGACTTCTACGGGGTTTGTGAAACAATGGAGATTAGCTCCTTCCTTGTGAAATTCTATAATTCTCATTAGGTTTCCAAAATTCAGATAACTCCTACAGCAAAGGAATCTGATTGTCATTCCTTAATGCGATGTTTACCAAACTAATTTGCTGAGGTTTTTTTTTTTTTTTTTTTTTTTTGTATCACATCAATTAACATGTTCTGAAGTAGTGTTTCCTGGAGTAAAATGCTACTAACATATCTTCGCAGTTGCTGGTAGAATGAAATCCATATCCAATTAACAAAGAGATTTTCTGTTTAGTGAAACCTCAGTAGACAGCTTGATGCTGAAAGATCCTGGAAGGCAGCAATTTCCCACTTTTCCACCTCCTGGCACACATAAACTAATAACTAAAATTCTGTGGCATCCAAAAAAAATATGCGATATTTCTGCTGATTTGACAAAAAAGAATGGGTATAATTTTGATTCTTTCACACAGGATGGCTATTGTTGTGTTGGCTGTTGTCATTTATTATTTTTTTATTTAACAATCTAAGGGAAAAGAGGTCACTGCGCTTGTCTACATAGTAAGGTCTTACACATTTTTAACATTTTTGTGGCACACCAGTTAAAAATTTTGCATCTTTTAGAAATGGGCAGTAAAGCGTCATTGGCTACTTACAAACAATACATTTAGAACATATTTGTAAGTTCTAGCATCTTTGGAATCTTTTAGTATCTCTTTGGAGCAGGCGATTCAATGCATATTTTATACTTTGGGTTCAATGAAAATATGTATACTGAATTTGTGGATAGAGATGTATTTAATAGAATTGGCTTTGAATGTGAGAGGCATTAGTATTTACTTGCAGCATATAATTTCCTTGGAGCCCAAGGCCCTTTAAACCTCAAAATGTCTTATTCATGTTCTATATCTCATGGAAATTCCAACCCTCCAGCTCTTCCACCTCTCATTCGAATTCATCAAAACAGCTCTGCCAGTTTCTATCCCATAATATTGCTTAGGCTTTTCCTCTTCCCAAATGGCCTTTCCTCTCTATGCCTCCATCACGACCTATCTGAGTCCTTCACTGCCTTTACATGATTCTGCTGCTCCCTAATACCTTTTCATTTTCTCCACGTGGGCAAATGTTTGTCCAAGTCTCTGCGAGGTAATCCAAGTGATTCTTCCCTTCTCTGTGTCTCAATAGGACTTTGCCTCTGTTTTAAGTCATTCTATAAAGTATTATTAAGAAGCACATATAACCGAAACCGGTTTGGCTCAGTGGATAGAGCGTCAGTCTGCGGGCTAAAAGGTCCCAGGTTCCATTCCGGTCAAGGGCATGTACCTTGGTTGAGGGCACATCCCCAGTAGGGGGCATGCAAGAGGCAGCTGATCGATGTCTCTCTCTCATCCATGTTTCTAACTCTCTGTCCCTCTCCCTTTCTCTGTGTAAAAAATCAATAAAATATATATATTTTTTTAAAAAAGAAGCACGTATAAATAGTTCACAAACTTCAATGGGGCCCTCCCTAATCACAGACCATATTTCTCCTAGGATAGTGTCTTTTTGAGTGGTACTTTTTTGAGTAGGTTCTTAAATTGAATGACAGAGTAACTTCAAAATTGGATTTTATCTTTTTAAAAATTTTTTTACATTGGGAAAGTCACATGAAAAAGATTAAAAATCACTTTCTGAGTTTCTATTTATTAGAAATATAACACAGGCTACTTTACATGTAAACAAGGGGTGTCTTTCTTTAGAACCAGGCATGTTTGATATATTTTCTTACCAGTATATATTACACTAGAAGTCCAGTGCACAAAATTCATGCACAGGGTAGGGAGAAGTTGGGGGTGGGGGTTCCTTAGCCCAGCCTGCACCTTCTTGCAGTCCAGGAGCCCTCAGGGATGCCCAACTGATGGTTTAGGCCTGCTGCCCATGGTGTTCCACCTTGGGAGTGCCCTGACCACCTAAGGGCAGATTCTACATTGAGCGTCCGCTCCTGATAATCAGTGCGCATCATAGCAACTGGTCATTCCACCATCAAGCCAAAACCCACTCTCCAACATTTCTTGAGGGGTCCTGGATTGCTAGAGGGTGCAGGCCAGGCCGAGGGACCCTACCAGTTCACAATTGGGGCTAGGGAGGGACACAGGAGGTTGGCCAGCTAGAGAAGGACTGCAGGAGGGGTCCAAGGTATGTCGGGCCCATCTCACTCAATTCCAATTGGCTGGACCCCAGCAGCAAGCTAACCTACCGTTTGGGGCATCTACCCTCTGGTGGACAGTGCACATCCTAGTGACTGGTCCACCATTCAACTATCTACTTCCTAGTGGTCAGTGTATGTCATAGTGAGTGGTTGAATGGACTTAGCATATCATTAGCATATTACACTTTGATTGGTTGAATGAACAAACCAGACAACCAGACACTTAGCATATTAAGCTTTTATTATATAGGATACTCTGTATGATTATGGGGTTCTGGCCCCTTTTCAGCTGGTTGAATTTATTATTTTTTTAATTTATAAAGCAATATGATGCAAATTTTGGCTTCTTACTGTTTTCTGATATGATTCTTCACCCTTTTGTTTTTGTAGTTAGAAATGTTTCATTTTTAACTCTACTTTTAAATAATTTCACACTTAAAATATTCTGCAGAAATTCTTTATGGCTTTGACCCAGCTTCTCCAAGTGTTAACATCTTATGTAAACTAGGGTACACTTTTGAAAACCAGGAAATTAACAGTGAAGCAATTCTATTAACTACTCTATTGACTAGTCAGGTTTCCTTTATTATCTCAATAAGGTCCTTTTTAAAAATGTATATATTTTTATTAATTTCAGAGAGGAAGGGACAAGGAGAGAGAGACAGAAACATCAATGGTGAGAGAGACTCATTGATTGGCTGCCTCCAGCACTCCCCACACTGGGGATTGAGCCTGGAACCTGTGCATGTGCCCTGACCAGGAATCAAATTGTGACCTTCTGATGATTCAACAGTTGATGTTCAACCACTGAGCCACACTGGTCAGGTGACTAAGGTCCTTTTTCTTGGTTGAGGATCCAATCCCCAAATCACCTCAGTCTCCTCCAAGTCGATGCCTTAGCCTTTCTTTGCCTGTAACGATGTGACAGTTTTAAAGAGAACTAGCCAATTATTTTGAAGAATGTCAGTTTTATGTTGTCTAATGTGTAAGCATGATCGTATCCTTTGAGAAATATATTCAAAGTCTTAGGAATATTTGTCAAGATTGTTTGTGTGGAAAACATGTGTTTCTCCAAATGCTTTGTCGAATTATAGCCTTACTTCCATGTAGTAAGAGGATATAATTAAGAGGATTTAAAAAAAAACTTAAAAAAATATGTTTTCTTTTTAGGTGTTTTGTATTATTTATTTTAAAGTTTTATAGTGAGAGTGTGTTCCAAAATTCAGCAGTCTCTGTTGACATGAATGTGCATTTTTTATAAAAAAAAATATTATTTTAATATGAAAGTTTTAAAAATTTATCTTTTTTGGTCAAAGTATTACTTTTTCTTTTCACATTGACCCCTTCCACCTTGCACTGGTCCCTCCCAGACCTTCACCACTCTATGGTTTGTGTCCTTGGACTATGTGTATATGTCCCTGGGTTAATCACTCCACCCCCCTCACCCTTATCCCCACCTTCCTTCTGAGCTCTCTCAGTGTGTTCCATGTTTCTGTGTCCCTGGAAATATTTCTTAAAGTGCACACATTGCATGTTTTGTACCCTTTAATCATCAGTAATAGTATCAGGCCAATCACATGCCAAAATTTAATTGCTTGAAGTGCTTTGTTCATTACCCTGGCTGAAAAATCTGAAGCTTGATGGATGTACCCTCCTCTATGAATATCACAAAGAAGCCTCATTTAAAACCTGCTACTTTTAAAATATATTTTTTATTGATTTTTTACAGAGATGAAGGAGAGGAATAGAGAGAAACATTGATGAGAGAGAGACATCGATCAGCTGCCTCCTACATTCCCTTTACTGGGATGTGCCCACAACCAAGGTACATGCCCTTGACCGGAATAGAACCTGGGACCTTTCAGTCCACAGGCCGATGCTCTATCCACTGAGCCAAACCAGTTTCGTCACATGCTACTTTGAAATTTAGATTGTGAAAGATGTTTTTGGAGTTATTTGACTTCTTCCTCTTTATTTTCTAATGTGCTTTTCTCTCTGGAAAACTTCCCCGACCCTGCTTTCCCCCTTACTTCTCCATTCATTTTCACCATTTTCTGCATTGACCCGTTGACTACACCCAAATCCTCACTACCGCTTCATGGAAGCTGCCCTCAAATAGTGGAAATGACTCTCTCATAGCTAATCTGCTACTTCTGGGAGCTTCAAGTTTGGGATCAAAATTTCTCATAGATACTTCAAACTCAATTAGCCATCAAACTAAAATGATCAAATCCCCCTTGAACTTGAACTACTTACTTATTCTGCCCCCACTACTGGAATTGGGATGAGGTTAAATGTATTAATTAAGTTTGCCCATCACACATTTTGTCCCTGCCTATGCTATTCTCTTAATCTGGATTGTTTTCCCACTCTCTTTCCATGTTTGTTCATGATGAGTTTTCATTTAGGTACAGTTCAAATAAAATCTTCATGATCCTTACCCTAATCAACTAAAAAACAATTCAAGGACTCTCATGTTTGTAATTAATGTTGGTTCATAATTTATTATTGTAGACATGTCTCTGTTGCTTTCCTCAATGGATTACAAATCCCCCAAATGATCATTGTGGCCCTCTTAACCCAGCCAGGTGCCATACTGCTACTGATTTGTTGAAATGACAACGGAATCATCCCTGATTTCTCCTTGTCACAATGGATTTTGTTTCATTTAGTTTAGTCAGCTCTGAAAACAGTATGCTCCTTCCAAGGATGGTAATGCTAACTATAACACAGAGGTCATTGACATTTCTTATTCTTTCTTCTTTTTTTTTTCTTTCCTTCCTTCCTTCCTTCCTTCCTTCCTTCCTTCCTTCCTTCCTTCCTTCTTTCTTTCTTTCTTTCTTTCTTTCTTTCTTTCTTTCTTTCTTTCTTTCTTTCTTTCACAATATTAGAATGAAAGTAGCTGGAAAGCTTTTAAAAATAATGCATTTCCTCTCTGTCACTCAGAATGCTATTTCAGGCGGTAACAAAAGTAAAACAGTTTTTAATCAAGGCCAAAATGCTAAGGCAGGAAAGATAATCACATTTCTAAAATATATTTTTATTGATTTCAGAGAGGAAGAATGAGGGGAGGAGGGGAGAGAGAGAGAGAGAGAGAGAGAGAGAGAGAGAGAGAGAGAGAGAGAGATGATGAGTTTGATTTGTTGCCTCCTGCATGCCCCCTACTGGGGATTGAGCCCACAACCCAGGCATGTGCCCTTGATCAGAATTGAACCCACGACCCCTCAATCTGAAGATCAGTGCTCTATCCACTGAGCCAAGCTGGCTAGGGCGATAATCACATTTTTTGTGTGTGTGTGATATCGTATTATTGTTCACTTAGGAATCCTCATATCAAAAATGTATCTATTCTGACACTTCATTTCTGAAATTTAGTGCTGTGTTTGTTTAATGTATCTAATGAGGACCTCTTAGCATCTCAAAGAGGTGCTTTAAAAAACAACAACACCCAGCTGTTAGCCTAGGAACAAAAGAATAAATGCAAATCTGATATTTTTCAAAGGTGAATCTGCACATGTTGATGTCTCAACGGCATTCAATAAAAATCAAGTGTTCTTAGAGATAATCTACTGATCTGCAAATTGTTTCTAGACCTCAATCTTTTCATAAATATTGAAGTTCTAAAAAATTGACCATTGTCTGGGGACATATCAGTGTGTATATGCATAAGTACAAACTTTTATACTTTTCAGGCTCTTGTTACTGCTTCGGAGAGAAAGGAAACTCTCGATGCCAAGATCTTAACAGAGAAGAGAATGAAATGCTCAATATGGTAAGTGACTTGCAAGACAAGTGCACCCAAGTCTCTAATGCTCTACTGTGTAGTTATCATCTATGAGTTGCATACAAATAAAAGCAATACGTAGAGTAGTCATTATTACAAGCAGTTGTGAAATGTGACTACAATTGCATCAAATTCTGTCCACTCGATAAATTTATTTTGATAAATTTGATGTGAGAGATACTTGGCTATCACTCATGACAAGTAATTTTAACTTCAATTTTAATCAGAAAAAATTCAAGATTTTGTATATGAACACGACACATATTTGTACCCCTAAAACCATAGAGTTTCTCCAGATGGGCATGAAGGATCCTAATACTGGCTTATAAAGTAGAAATCAAAGACTTTAAGTTTCTTAAAATGTGGTTTCTACTTCAAGTTATTTAAACACTATGCTTAAAGGATTTTTTTCCATTAGTTTACAAAACTAGTTTATTTATAAGAATCTCTAGTGTCTGAAGCTCTCTTTTCTCTGTGTTTTTTTTACAATGGAAATTAAAAACATAGTGGGTAAGGTACCTTTTCTCTTCTCACCCTATTCAGACAACCCTCTGTAGTTGCTTCTTAGAAAATGAGTGACAGAAGGTGGAAAGAGCAAAGAAAAGATAAGAGAATTCCAGACTCATTTCCGGAGCACAAGCAGAAACAGGCTGCTCGCTCTGTATTCTGCCCACCCCTACCATCACCCCACCCCATCCAGTGCCTAAGAAAATGCTGTGTATGTTTCCAGGAACATGGTGGCAAGATGTTTGAACCAGATGTTTCCTTTACTAGTTAAATGTCAGAAGCATTAGTAGATCCCATTTTATTTAGTTAGGGAAATTATTTTAGACTAGAACTACTTAAATTGGCATCAAAGAGTAAGTTTTATATAAGACTAGAGGCCCAGTGCATGGGTGGTCCCTCCCCCCTTATAGTTCATTAGCCCTCATGGACAGGAGGTGAACCAACCAATCAGGGGAAGACAGCGCCCCATCACACCTCTGCTGCTGCCACTGCCGGCAGCGCAAACCTCAACCAGCCCTGGTTACCTGAGCCTCAGCCAGCCCTGAGTGGCTGGGCAGCCAACATCCAAGGCTTGCCTATACCTTCGTCCAGCCCTGGGCAGCTGGGCAGCTGAAGGGACTGGGGGATTCCAGAGGCAGGTGCACAGAGAGGCCCACCCCACCCGGTGGGGCTGAGGGGACTGGGCACTGCCATCTTGTGGCTGTGTGGGCATCATCATCTTTGAGGGTGGGGCAGTCAATTAGCATATTCCCTCTTTATTAGATAGGATAATCAATAATCATTCTCGCCAAAACTGGTTTGGCTCAGTGGATAGAGCATCGGCCTGCGGACTGAAAGGTCCCAGGTTCAATTCCGGTTAAGGGCATGTACTTTGGCTACGTGCATATCCCCAGTGGGCGGCGTGCAGGAGGCAGCTGATCGATGTCTCTCTCTCATTGATGTTTCTAACTCTCTATTCCTCTCCCTCCCTCTCTGTAAAAAAATCAATAAAAATATATTTAAAAAAAGAATCATTCTGAAATTATATGCAGTATATTATACATACTAGTATATTTCTTTTTTCTGTGGAGGTCATCAAGGGAGTTTATAAATTATTCAAGGATTTTGGTGACACATGAAAGTTTTCATCTAATATGGTTCTAATTTAGAACAGATGTGATTAAAATGAAAATTATGAAGGAAGTGTGGAGTATATATATTAACATTCCAGGCTGTGTTGATATAAAATGTATACCCTTATGACTCCTTTTTAATTATGAATGTTTTTAGAGAAATAAACACTGCTCAGCAGCGTTGGTACTTCCCCTTTCATCCTTCTTTAAAACATGGACCAAATTTAAAGTTATTCTTCCAAATTAAAAAATACATAAAAACTCATTCATGTTTATTTTATAGTCATTTTACAAATCCTTGCACAAGCTGTTAGTTATCCTATGACTAAATGTATATTTTAAAAACACATCTATTTAAATTCTGCTGATATTGGACCCAGTTGTATAAATATTGATCTCTATGACCACAAGGATTTGTTTGGTATTTGTTTGTTTGGCTTTGCTCGCAGTTATAAATAGAAAGTCAGTTCTGACCTATTCATAATCTGCCCTTCTTTTAGCTGAAAACTCTGGAAATATCCTGCCATCTGCCTAATATTCCTCTCCCTGCTAATGTGGATCTTGTCTCCCACTTGCACTTATACTCGTGAAGTTATTTATTTTTGGATCCCAATGACCTATTTTATTGTCACTCAACACTATTAACAAAACTTCTCAGTTAACCTGTGTTTCTACTAATTTGTAATTAATTAAAAAAATATATTGTTATTGATTTTAGAGAGAAACATCAATAATGAGAGAAAATCATTAATCGGCTGCCTCTTGCACATCCCCCACTGGGGATAATACCCACAACCTTGGCATGTGCCCTGACTGGGAATTGGACCATGGCCTCCTAGTTCATAGGTAGACAATCACTAAGCCATGACAGCTGGACAATTATAATTACTTTTATCTTATTTTTAAATTTTTATTAATTATACCAGTTATAAAGAAGTAGTCCAGATAGTTTGGTAATTTCTTTGTTGGGGGAGAGGGAAAGTTACCCTGGTTTCTGATGGGCCCAAGAAGGCTTTCCATGGCAGTCCATGTCGCCTTGGAGGGTAGCGTGTTCTGCACCCAGGAGGCATCTGAAGGCAATTCGCTTCAGTCATTGTGTCAGAAGCACCTTTTGTGATCTCTTTTTCTTCTCTCACAGAATCTCTTTTCCAGAAGAAAATGTTGAAATGTAATAAGATCAATGTGGAAGGCCAATGGAGAGGCCAAAAGTTGCTCTGAGTTATGGTGTTATTTCTCAGCCAGATGCTTGTCTCTCCTGCCCAGCTGCAACATTTCTGCGTGCAGCAGGGTCTCTGAGTGCCAAAGGGGATATATATCCGCTGTTCCATGGATGACCCCACGCACGCTGACTTCTTCAGCGGGTTTTCCTTAGAATCCTCTGAGGAATGCTTTCCCTAACCACCTATCCCAACATTCAGGATTTACTTTTAAGATGGTCAGTTAATATTTCTGGAACATAAACTTTTGGCCGGAGTAACTGGAATTTTGAGTGTATTAAACTTTTACATACTTAACTGTGGTCCACAGGGTATTTTAAACTCGGCCATTTGGCTTCAGATCCACTTTCTTACCCCCAAAAACATACAGTGTGAAATGTATGAGAAGTAATTGGATAAAGTACCTTTTACAAGTCCTCAGTATCTTATTTCTGCTAGACAATAGAAAAAAATATACAGTACTAGTAAGCCCATGATTGAACGCTGTTTGAGTTGGAACTTAGGTCTCTGAGTATATAAGGTAATATATGTATAAATGTGTGAAAATCTAGCTTGGGAAAAAGACCAAAATTATTATGGGATAGCAAATGACTTATGAGACACCATAATATAGAATAGTAAGTAACTTTTTAAGAAATCTATGGTAGGAATTTATGTTCTGACTTGCGAAGTTTCCCATGTTATATTTTTGAAGGAAATGAATTAAGTTATAGTATAATGTGCTATAAGATACCTTATAGAAAAAAGTACTTTAATCTTACTTTTCAGCCATATACACAGAATTATAAATTTAGTCCATTTGTTTTACAAAAACAGAACTAGTTAGTATATATTATTGTGGTGAAACTCTTGAAAACACACCTGGGTTACTAGTTATATTAAGGCACACAATGAAAAAAAAAGAAAAAAAGGTATTTTTATAGGTTTTACATATTTCTATATTATTTTATTTTTAACATTAAGAAGGTATTACTATTATAATTTAAAATAATTAGCTATAATATTCATTAAACTATCCAGATATTCCCTCACACAGCCTGCTACTTGGTGATATTCGGCTTAGAAATATTTATTAAAAAGTCCCAACTGATTTATTCTATAGAAATAAATGAAATAATAAAGTTGGATCTATGTTCTTATACTGAATAAAGCTATATTTCTTAAGAACCTATTGCATTTTTCTCTTCCTATCTTATTGTGATTAGGAATTACCCATTTTCTCTCCCATCTGGTTAGGATTTCTAAAGATATTCCTCCCCATCTGTCTTTGTCTTGTTGGTTCACCATTTTCCCACCAGAGGTGTTATTTGTAAACTTGACAAAGCCTGACTTGAGTGCCCCCACTACTACTCTGGGCCAGTGGTCAGCAAACTCAGTCAACAGAACCAAATATCAACAGTACGATTGAAATTACTTTTTTGAGCCAAATTTTTTAAACTTAAACTTCTTCTAATGCCAGTTCTTTAAAATAGACTTGCCCAGGCCATGGTATTTTGTGGAAGAGCCACACTCAAGGAGCCAAAGAGCCGCATGTGGCCCATGAGCCGCAGTTTGCCGACCACTGCTCTGGGCCATCCCTTAGAGGAAGGGATCTGAACAAAATGCTACTTCTTACTGCTTTTCCTGACTATAATGTCTCTTTCACCAGAATTCATCCAGGTCGATCTAAAATACCTTCAAAAATTGGTATGTTTTCCATGTAAGATAATCTATTTCCCTCTTACTGGCCCCATGCCTTCCATTGGGGACTAAACTTGAGATAGTATTAATATTACTATATAACTTATTTTGTAAAAAGGAACATGAACATGTATATATCCTGGATGAGTAGTTGACCCGTACAATTCTATGTAGTCATGCAGTGATTTTCAAATACAGTTTAATTACTGTATGATCCTGAGCAAGTTCCTGAAATACTTAGTATTCCAAATGAAAGTGCACAACCCATAATATTGTTTGGAGGATTAAATCAATTATTATATGCAAAATAGAATAGCATCTGGCACAGAAAAGCATGAAAAAATATAAATTGTTTTGATTGTTTGTAGAAATATCTTAACCATGGTGCTTCTTATTAATGTTAATTTGAAAAAATAATTAGTAATAATAAGTATGTGATATATGTTAGTGTGCTCTGCATTGATTACCTGATGCAAATATCAATAAGTTCTTACAAAAAATGCCTAATGTTTCTGGGAAAGATAGTTTGATCAATAGCAGCTATTTGTGACAGCTTAAATATTTCAATAACAAAAACTAATAATAAAAGAAGTAGCTCATTGTGATGTTTCTAAATCCAGTATTTATATTTTAAATTACTATCTTTAATAATTTAAAGAAGTGGAAAATATAATCTTAGTTGAATCATTTTTTTTCTCATCACACTTAAAAATTCACCATTGAGGAGAATATTAACAGTATAGATATTGCCAACATTGGTGAATGAGGAAGTAGCATTTGCCTTGGGAAAGACAATGATTGCCCTAGTTTAATTCCTATCTAGAAGCCAATTTATGGGTATCTAACCAAATGAAAAGGGAGTGTCCCATTAAGGAGAGGGAGAGAGAAAGGGAGGGGGAGAAGAGAGGAGGACAGAAAGGAATGAAGAGTAAGAAAACAGAGGGAGAGAGGGAAGGAGGGAAGGAGTGAGGGAAGGAGGAGAGGAAGAAAGAAGGAAGGAGGGAAGGAAGGAAGGAAGGAAGGAAAGAAGGAAGGAAGGAAGGAAGAAAGTCTGAGTCAAGGAAAGAAAATTGAGTATAAACAAAGGGCACTCAGAAATTTTATAGTTCAATACCTCCCCCTTGGATATTCTACAAATGAAATTGTCAAGAACTCAGCTTCCCTCAGAAAGTTAGCCGTTTACAATTTACTTTGAATTAACTGAATCAAATTATCAGATTCCAGTGGAGCTAAGAGCCTGCCAAAATCAACATGCGAGAGGAAACTGGAGTTTTGATTGAAAAGTGGAACTGCAAGGGACATGAGGGTGTGAAATACTTTTTTTTTTTTAAGTAGAACTGACAGGAAGTTTGATGTTGAAGTGCAGGCTTGCATTTCCAGGAGGAGGGGCTGTGGGCATTCAGTGGGCAAGAAGACCCAGGACAGCCAGAGGGCAGCTTGAGGACTTGGATGCCTGAGGGCTGAGTAGGAGAGTTTACCAGGAGGTGAGAAGTTTCCCAAGACAAACAGCCTACTTTTCTGCACTTGAGCTGAGGTCCCCAGTGGCAGTGCACATTCTTGATATCGACTCCCCTTACATTTAATCACAGGGATACTCTGTGTGAGATTAGAGGTTCCACATTCCCTGAGAAGGACAGCTAAAGTTTATGAGCAGAGACCTGCGTGCTCTGTCCAGTTTAATGCCCTGCTGGTTTTGCTTATAAATGAAAGCCTATTATAGTTTAAACCTTCCCTTGCAGAAGGCTAATGTGGCATTCATCGTGTTTTCAGCAGACTTGAGAGTTTAACCCTAGAACCTCATCAGCATTCCACACGGGGCGTTTCATCTGGGCCTGCTGAAGTATGGAATGGATACATCAGAACCCTCACAGGCTTTGCCCTCCCACTATGGAGCCTTTCAGACTTCTGAGGGTTCCAAATCTGAAATGTAATCTGTTTTGGGGTGTGGGGAATGCCATGGTGAAAGGTCTGGCCAGATGAAAAGGCGAGTCTGTTTGCCACCAATGCCTTTTTTTTTCCCCCCCAGAGATTACATTCCATTTCAGTAAATGGTATCTCTCCCTTCACGGTTTCACACACAAAAAAATAACTTCTTCTTAGACTATATGCATTGCCACAGGGTAGCAAATTCAGTTCTTATTACCAGGATTGCTTTGTTTTGGATGCCAAAGTGTAAACATTTCAGAAGTTAAAGTTCCAGGAACTCAGAGCAGGTGCTTTAGAAGGAACATGGGGAGACCATGATAAAATTGTGTTTTTATTTAAGAATTTAAAAATGCGGATGGGTTTCCCAGGGCTGCCTCAATAAAGTATGGCCGTGTGGGTGGCTTTAAACAACGGAAACGGATGCTCACAGGGAACTGGAGGCTAGAAGTCTGATGGAGGTATGGGCAGGCTGTGTGCCCTCTGAACGTTGCCCCATGCCTTTCTGGGGTTCCATTGGCTGCCAGCGGTCCTTGGTGCTCCTTAGTTTGAACAGGCATCACTCCAATCCCCGCCTGCCTTGTCACCTGGCACTGTCCCTGTGTGTTTGAGTCTTCACTTGGCTGTCACCCCTCTCAGTGTCCATCTCTAAGACGCTTCTCTTGGGATAAGGATACTCACAAGTCATACTGCTTTAAGGACCAAACCTATTCCAGGATGACCTGATTTTAATTAATTCTGCAGTGACCCCAATTCCAAATAAGGTCACGTTCATAGGAACCAGGGGTTATAACCTTAGAAATCATCTCGGGGATACAATTCAATCCACACCAAAAACTTAACATAGGGATAAACCAGATAACAAACATATACGTAAACTGTGATAAAGGAACAAATATTCCAAGTAAGAAAATCACTTAAAGGGATTGTTAAGTTATCCGTTTATCCTAGTATCTTCGGGTCTGTTAAGGAGAGTCTGAAATGCCTGAAACACCTTGTTTTCTGGAATATAGTTTCTTTTTGTACTCGAATTTGTATTTATTCCATAAATTTCAAATAAGTTCCTTTAAATGGATCTATAAACATTGATTTTTTTTTTGTAATTTGAGACTTCTGCTTTACTTAAAATTAAATAATTCCATCAACATTTTCTCATTAAGTAATTCTTATCACTTAGCAGTGCCCATTCAACCCCCAGGACTGTAGAGGTTACTGAGGATAAGAAAAAGGAAGTCCATTGTTCTTAACATCTTGGGAAATGGAGCAAAGCAAATGACATCAACTTTTATGTTATTGAAAAGCATGTACTGCACTGTGGCAAGGCATACAAAAAACGCTAACCTCGACTTTGGTCAGGAAACAGTGCAGGAAACCTTTCGGCGAGGGCTGACACCTATGCTATCTCCAAATGGAAGACAGCCAAGGAAAGTGCTGGAAGGAAAGGTGTGCCCAAACTGGGGAGAGGACTCAGGAGGGTAAACCTAGTTATATGCCTTGATGGTACAATATGGATAAGTACAATGTACATTATTAGAGAGATACATAATAATCATACCACAAAGAACACTAATAGAATAGATGCCCATTATATCAATGAATATTACCCAGTGATTAGGAGCATAGGCTCTGGTGTCAGATAGTTTGAATTTAAGCCTTTGATTCCATTACTTGAGTAGTATTTCACCTTTCCAAACCTCAGTTCTTCCTCTGTTTAAAGGAGACTATAATAATACGTTAGATTTCTAGGGCTAGCATTTAAAAATTACTAAAAATTAGATTGTTTATAAGAACAGAAATATTCTCCCTTGGTTCTGATGACCAGAAGCCAACAATCAAGTGATGACAGCTTTGATTCCTTCTGGAGGGTCTCGAGGAGAATCTGTTTCATGATATTCTCTTGGCTATAATAAATGTGGGGGAAAAGTAGGTTTATAGTTGTGAGTACAAGAAACATTTCATTGTTTTATTATCATTTATTATTATATTACTTTCCACATAAGCAAAAGTAAACCTGCTTTCGCCCCACCCTGTACTTTCCATTTTCTGTAAAATAAAGATGAGTTCAATGTGGCTTAAACAGTAAGGAAATATACTGGTTCACATCACTGAACCAGTCCTAGTCAGGGCGAGATTTAATCTGTGTTTTAAAAATATCGACAAGGTGCTAGTTAACGTCTTTCTCTTTTTTGTCTGCTGTGATACAGTTTCATGGTCAAAGCTTTGTTCTGTCATCGTTACAGAAAGGTGACTACCATTTATACATGCCTCATTTATAAATGAAAGATGAGCTCAATTAAGGTCTTGTGGTCCAGACCCTTCTAAACAAGTATCTGTGGTTGAAGCAATGAAGTGCCTGATTTTCACCTAATTCTGTTAGTTGAAGGCAATGATGTTTCATCTGGAATCTCTATGATTGGACTTAAATCTTTTTATTTAAAAACTAATTTATCCCAATATTAAAAAGATATTATATTTTCATATTGTAGAAAAACAATGTGACTGCTCATTTTTATTCCTATGTGGATAAATATTCTCTCTCTCTCTGTCTCTTTCCACTTTTAATAGTCCTCTGACTTAATTTGAACTTTAAAATTATAATTATAACTTTTTCTTTGCTGGAGTGATCTAGGTCTGCATTTTCCTCCATCAGTGTGTCCAAGCACAGGGTGAATAATTTAATTTGGCATTAAGCTTGAGAAATGTCTCTTCTATCTCTGATATCCTGCATTTTTTTTTGTTATTTCAAGAACTTTATCTATGACTTGTCTTCTTACTTGTATTTTTTTCTATTCATCAATTTCTCTTTCGTGGTTTTTCTTTGTATTTTCCGTACCATATAAATCTACTTTATCTGCTCACTGAAGTCTTACTTTTTTTTTCTGTTGTTGACAACATTTTTCTTCAATTACGTCTTTGTATTTCATGTTTTTCTACTTGTACCAGTGTTTTACTTGGAAATTACTGGAATTTCTTGAGATTTCTTCTGACTTCAGTGATCTGGCATGCAAGATTAGTTGGTCACTGGCTAAACATAGTATGAGCAGGGTAGAGGAAAAGTAAAAAATTTAAGTTTAGGAATGAAGATGGGGTGACTATGGCCATTTAAAAAGTGCGATCTGGAACACTCTAGAGCAGTGGTTTGCAAACTCATTAGTCAACAGAACCAAATATCAACAGTACAGCAATTGAAATTTCTTTTGAGAGCCAGATTTTTTCAACTTAAACTTCTTCTAACACCACTTCTTCAAAATTGACTCACCTAGGCTGTGGTATTTTGTGGAAGAGCCACATTCAAGGGGCCAAAGAGCCACATGTGGCTCACGAACCACAGTTTGCCAACCCCTGCTCTAGATGTATCTGTACTAAAGATTTGGAGGTTATCCACATTTTTACAAGACTCAATTACATTTGTGATTAGAGTGCAAAAGGAAAGAAAAGAAGCTAAGAAAGAAATTTTGAGTAACACCTACATTTAAAGATTGAAAAAAAATAGATATAATTTTAGAAGAAAAATTAGAAGAAAACAATCTAGTGGTATTAGTGTCATGGAAGCCAAGGAGTAGTTTTATTACTTCAATACGTATTTTTCAAGAATTGCTTTCAGAACATCACTTCTACACTTAAGAAAATATTTTGTAACATACCCATGAAATGTTTGATCATTTTTTTCTATTTGAAATATCATTGTAGTGCATATGTAATTTTATAATTAGTTTATATTTACAGAATTATTGCAAAGGTGGTACAAAGATTTTCTGTTTGCCTTACATTATTTCTCATTAGTATGATATATAGGTTGGGGGAAAAGTGGGTTTACAGTTGTGAGTATGAGTTTTTTGTAGTATTATTTATTTAATTATTTGATTATTTTTCATACAAACAATTGTAAATCTACTTTTTGCCCCACCCTGTATTTGTCAGTCAAACACATCATCTATATATATAAAAGCCTAAGTGACTGTTATGACTGGTCAATCAAACAACTGGTTGACCTGTAGCTATGATGTGCAATGAACACTGGGGGTGAGGGGACAGGCGCTCAATGAAGGAGCTGCCTCCTGATGGTTACTGCACTCCAACAGCAACCTCTCAAGACAGGCGACCAACCTCTTGTGATCCCTTTCCCTGCCCAGCCAGCCCCAGTTGGCTCTGATTGCTGGCCAGGCTGAGGGACCCCCCACCTGTGCAAGATTTCATGCACCAGGCCTCTAGTTACAAAATAAAATCCATACTTTACTCAGATTTTCTTAGTTCTTCCCTCTAATATCTTTTGTTATTATTGTTGTTGTTCCAGGATCCAATCTAGGATGCAACATTATATTAATATCATGTCTCCTTAGGATATTCTTGATTGTGACAGTCTTGGATTTACTTTTTTTTTTCTAATGACCTTGACAATTTTGAGGTTTACTGGTCAATCTTTTTATTAGGATATTTCTCAATAGGAGTTTGTCTCATGCTCTTGCTATGCTTAGATTGGAGTAATGCATTTTTAGGAAAAAGGCCACAAAAGTAAATTGCCATTCCTATCACAGAATATCAAAGTTGAGCACCAACGAAACAACTTATCAATGCTGATGTTAACCTTGATCACCTGTCTTGTGAAAATGTTTGTCAGCTCTTTCCACTCTAACTTTATTCTTTTTTTTCTGTCTTAAAAGTGTGCTCTTTGGAAGGAAGTCACTATGCTCAGCCCTCACCTAGGGAGTGAACAGATATGCTTTACTTCCTTCAGAATGGAATATATAGACTTGGAAAAATTTTGAATTGTGCTGCATGGAATATTTGTCTATTCTCACCAAGTTGTTTAAGTCATTAATTCATATCAGTATATACTATTAAATATTTGTTTTCAACTTTGGGTTATAATCCAATATGACATGGTTCATTTTACTGTTCTAATTGTTCCCAGCTTTGGCCATAAGTAATTTTGGTGGTGTTCAACTTTGATATTATTATTGTATATATTTTGTTAAATTTATAATTAAGTATTTAATCTTTGGGTACTATTATATGATAATTTAAAATTTAAAATTCTAATTTTGTAATTTCTGGTAGAGAGGAAAACAATGGGATTTAAAAGAAAAGTTTTAATATTTTATTAGTACTACTGTGATATGTTGTCATGATGTTGTATAAATTTGATGTGTACAATCGGTTGGTTTGATATACTTATATATTGCAATATAATGACCACTGTAGTGTTAGCTAACACTTCCATCACATCACATTGTCATTTTTGTGTGGTGAGGAAAGCTAAAATCTACTCTGCTCACAATTTTTATATGTACAATACAACCATGTTTCCTAGAATAACAATGAAGTGCACTAGAACCCTAGGACTTATACCTCTCATAACTGGGAATTGGCATTCATAAAACCTTGTTGTTTAAAAAGAAATTCTTTGGAACTTTTCTGTATAGATGATCCTATCATCGATGAAAAGAAATAGTTTTACATTTTCTAAAATTTATACTTTTATATTCATTTCATGTCTTTTGGTACTAGCGAGGACTTTCTGTATGATGTTGAATACGAGTGATAATTAGGAATATCCTTGCCTTGTTTGTTTTCCTTGGGGGAAAGCATCTCATTATTCATCCCTGAATATGTTTAACAGTATGTTTGTATAGATGTTCTTCATCAGCTTGAGAAAGTTCTCCACCCTTCCTGGTTTCCTTACTTCAATTACTGGACTAGGTGATGATTATCATATTTTCATAACATTCTATCACATTTACAAAACCACTAGAAGTGCCACTCAGCTTTCTGAAGCATTCAACAAACACAGTGCCATTCTCTAGAATTGGCTGGTTGGATTTTAGTTTGCTTACTAGATTGCCAGAAACGTGAAGTCAGGGGCTGTATTTTCATTTTTGTTTGTTTTATCCCACACAACACTTAATCCAATGCCCCACATAAAGTCCGCATTGAATATAATTTTGGAAAGGATCGGTGAATCAAAGATGAATGAATTTTTACATCCACATGTCAGTCAGTGGGAGTTGTTGCTAGGTGAAACAATATCTCGTTGCAGTGGTTATTTCAGTTTACCTCTTTTGTTTACCTCTTTTGTTACAGTAGTTTACTATTGGCTTCTTCCTCTTCCCCTTTAGTAAATTTATATGGAGATCTCACCGACTCTTAAATATAGATTGATAATTTAATCAACAGAACTGCCTCATCATATTCACAGCTTCTACCCAATTTCTGCTTGAAGCTTGTATTCAAGTGTATACCTGAGTGGAAGTTTTGGGGCCCATCTTTGTTGCTCGGTATCCCAACAGCAAAGGTATTCCTACTTTAATCTATGTCCCTTCATTATCTTGATGCCTCCGACTTCCTGTAGGTGAAGTGTCAATCCCTTAATTATCTGGATAAATATAGTTTATCTTCGGGATATTCCAATTAATACTTTGACTTGTTTTATCTGTGATTACCTTCAGTCTCATTTCATTTATGTTTATCTAGACTTTCTTGAAAGTCACATTTTTTCCCTTCTTTTAGAGTCTCTTCTCTTTGTAAATATTATTTGAGCTCACCCCTTTCAACTGTTTAACTCACTTTTTTGTTTCCAACTTTTGAAATAAAATTGTATCTAGTGCCAGAACTTGATGATTGTAATTTGTCCATACATCAAACTGGCTTGCAGAATCAAGAATTTACATACCATTTTAAAATGAATTCTATTTTTTTTGTATTGATTTTTGAAAGAGAGAGAGAGGAAGGGAGAGAGAAACATCAATTTGCTGTTTCACTTACTTATGCATTCATTAGTTTGTACCCTAACCAGGAATCAAACCACAACCTAGTGCATCAGGATGATACTAATCAACTGCGCAAGCTGGCCTGGACCATACCATTGTTGTTTGTTTTTCCTCTTAAAGTAAAAGCTAGACACCTATTTATCTCATAATTCTTTCCAAATGTATGCATATTCATTGTACACATACAATTTTACTCTATGTTATATGATGTAAATACAGTATTTCTGCTCACAGTATGAAAATAAGTAGTACCATAGAAGAGTGGCAACTGTGTTAGATTTTCCCTCCTTCTTAACACCTTGTATGATTTTTATGTAAAAATCTGACACATACACAGTTTTTCTTATTTCTGGAAAATGTGAATAATGTATACTTCATAAATTACGTGCTTTCTTAGAGAAAATAAAAACCTGGGTGTAGAGACAAATTGTATTCCAAAATAAGATAATTTGTCACTCTTTTGTACTGAGACATTGTATTAATTTGCTCAGGCTGCCACACCATACCACAAACTAGGTTGGCTTAAAAAAAAACAAATTTCGGGCAGTTTAGAAGTTCACGAACAAGGTGCGGGTAGGGTTGGTTTCTTCTGAACTTCTCTCCTTGGCCATATATGGTCTTCTTTTCCCCTGTGTCTTCATATGATTTTCTCTGTGTGTGTATCTCTATCCTGATCTCTTTGTAAGGGCACTAGCCAGACTGGATTAGGCCCTGCCCTAACAACCTCCTTGAACAAACTTATCTCTTTAAGGTTCCTATCTCCATTTATGGAAATAATCTGAGATACTTAGGGTTAGAGATTCAAAATATGGATTGGAGAGAAGGGAAACACAAAGTCAGCACATAAACACTCATGATGTAAAAACTAACTGCTTTGCACATGAGGTCTAAGGAGAAGGGAGGGATGCAGAAGGTGGTGGAAGAGATGTAGCTATAGGACTCTGGGCCTGCCATTTTGTAGCTACTGCAGCTGTAGAAGTAGTGGTGTGATCATGGATGATGCTTTGCTTGTCAGATTGTAACAGACCGTTCAGAGAAAAGTGCTGAGTGTTTTCTTGGATTGCAAGTGAAGGGCTCAGAACAAACCATTTCCCAGCATTTGGATTCCTTAAAAGTTTTGAACATGTATCTCTACTCTATTAAGTAGGAAGGCAGGTCCAGTGAGAGGCCTTTGTGTTTATATAAGTATTACTTTCAGAATAAGGGTAATAACTCGCCTGTCAAACAATATTATCTTGGCATGATTATTTTTTTTTCATGAATTGTGTCTTTCAGTTTATGGGCATCCATCAAACCTAATGGTCAACCTCTCTATAACCTTCTTTGTCACTACCCATTTAAGGAAATAAAACCCTATATAATAAAAGCCTAATAAGCAAATCGACCTAACGGCAGAACGACCGGTTGCTATGATGTGCATTACCACCAGGAGGAGATGCTCAATGCAGGAGCTGCCCACTGGTGGGTCAGTGCGCTCCCACAGGGGGAGGCTGCTCATCCAGAAGCTGGGCTCGTGGCTGGTGAGCGCAGTGGCGGTCATGGGAGCCTCTCCCACCTCTGAGGCAGCGCTAAGAAGCAGCGAGCTGAGCTGTAAGGAGCAGCAAGCAGGTGGGCGGTGAGGAAAAAGGGGTTCCGGACTGTGAGAGGGATGTCTGCCTGCCTCGCTTAGGTCTGCTCAGTGGGAGATCCCCCAAGGGCTCCCAGACTGCAAGAGGGCTCAGGCCAGGCTGAGGGTCCACACCCTTCCCCACCCCCACCACCCCAGTGTGCAAAATTTATTATAAAACTAGATGCCCGATGCACGAAATTCGTGAAAGAGTAGGCCTTCCTTCCCCCAGCTGCCGGCATCAGCTTCCCTCGAAGCCCCAGCTACGTCTGGAAGGTCGTCTGGAAGGATGTCTGGAAGAATGTCTGGTCTAATTAGCATATAACACTTTTATTATTATAGATTACAATGTTTGTCATTTTGATCTCTAGTTTCTGAGATAAGAAAACAGACATATTATTTTGGGGAGTGGGGGGGACAAGAATAAAAATGAAGTGAACTCTTAAAGCAGAAGAAACAACTTTCTGAAAAAAATTCCTGGATAGACTTTTCCAATATTTCAGAAACCTTTTTCCTCATCTTCTAACTAAAGTGTGAACTAAATTAGTTATGTTAAAAAAACAAAAAATGTCTTAACTAACCATTTGCACTAAATGAAGAAATATCTATCTACCCGAGAGTAACAACAGAAACTAAAACTGTAAATGAAAAGATGCCTTCTTCTCTCACCATCACCCTCGCTGTCCATTCGCAGGAATTTGGTCAGGAGTAAGAATAACGTGTTTATAGTTATAGTTGTTCCATGTTATCACAGTTCTCTGGAATTCTTTCTTTCTCCCACATGTTGAATGACTTACTGATTTATTTTCTCCACATGTGCAGTATTTGGCTCTCCTCTGGTGTGCAGTAGGTCTTAGTTACCAGATCTCTCCTCTCTGCTACATCAGATAAATTTATTATTTAAATTGTACTTCCCCTGACTAATTTCTCTTTGGTTTCCTCTTTACCTGAGACTATCAACAGGCAACATGTAATGTTTTTACAATTCAGGGTATGATTTTTATACTTAGCCTATAATGAGCTAAACCTTTAAGAAAGGTACATTGGGCCACTTGCTACTTTTTCATATAAACAAAACAAACTATACTGATGTGCTTAGGTGTGGCTTCTAAAGGAACTTTCTAGAGCATGAAGTCGTCAGTCCTAACTTTTACAATGACATGAGTCTCTCTGGTCCTGTGATGCCAACTTTCTAATCTTGCTAGGGTTGGAGGAGCTTGGGTTGAGGTGAAATTGGGATGCCAACTTTTTGTTCTTAGAAGTGTATGGTAAAGGCTTTGCAGTCGCTACCCACGAGGGTCCATTTAGTGCTCATTTGCACCCATCAGAAGAGTTGAGGTTAGGATTTCAAAGACATATATATATATATATATATATACACACACACACACACACACACACACACACACACACACACACACACACACACACACACACACACACACACATACACACACACACATACACACACACATACACACACACACACACACACACACACACACACACACATCCTTGTTACCTTCCAATCTCCATCCCCTCCCGTGACCTAAAACACCACTCTTTTTTTTTTAAAAAAAAAAAGGATCATCCATGTATCCCAAAGTACTAAAAGCAGAACAACACACAGTCCATAGTCACACCCCAAGGAATAGGGTTAAAATGTGTTCCCCAGGGCCACCTCCCCATCCGGAGCAGATTCCAGCCGGCAGCCAGCAGAGGCCAGGGCTGGCCGGGGGAACTGCGCACAGGCCCGGTGGGTGCAGAGCTCAGAGCCGGAAAGCAAACAGCTGCCGTGGCCTGATTTGAGTTAAAATAGTGTGAGTGTTTAGTCTGGCGCAGGCTTCGGGGGAGATTGGCAGCTGGGTCAAACAAAGTCCTCGCCTTGGCTCTCTTCCCGGGCTGCTCCTGCTAGTATTTAGGTACTAGTGCAGCCGAGGGCCCTTTTCGCAGGCAAAAGCGACCATCTGACCGCACCCTCTCTGCTTGCTTCTTTTCCAAAAAAAAAAAAAGCAAGAAAAGAAACCTTCTTCTTCTTTCTTCTTCTTCTTCTTCTTTTCCTTTCTGCACGGGGTTCTCCCATGGACACCCTCTGCCACTAATTGTGTGCGAGCAGCGCATTGGATCTGGAGGGGCTGGCTCACCGGGCTCTCTGCATGGTGTGCAAAGCTGCCTGCTACAGTGCTGGCTTCATAAAAGGGCCTTTATGGTTCGTGAAAGCATATCTGTGTGCTTGAGGCAGGAAACTTTTTGATCTGCGGCGGCAAAGCCAGAAGACTTCTAGGTAAGGCTACCTAGCAAATCTACTTTTTTTTGGGGGGAAAGGGGGAAAATAGGGGGGAGTGAACAGGATTCCTTCCTCACCACCTAAGAGTTGGGAGCATGCATCTTCACTTTTGTAGAAGTTTAAAAGGTACCTTTTGCTTATTTTATTTATTTTTGTTTTAAATCTGGAGGGGATCCTGTCTTCTGCATTTTTTTTTTTTTACCATTTTCTTTTCTGCTGTTGAATGCATTACAGTAGATATAGGTTTTATCATATAGCAAAAGCAAAAAATCTTTGTAAGCTGCCACAGAAAGAAAGTGTATTTAAAAGAAGGGAAACTGACAAGTTTTAAAGAGCAACTGTACAGTCATTTGAGGAGAGGGGAACGCCGCCTTAGCCTAACAAGGGTTTAATTACCAAAAAAAAAAAAAAAAAAAGTTTCATGTTGCTCTGGAAGGAATATTAAGTGAGTTGTCTTTGTCTCGTACTTTTTAATTTCAGTCACTGATGCAGCCTGTTGGGTCACATTTTTTGTTAGCGCTGAAGGCTGCCATGAATCCCTAATGAGGCCCCTTTTGCACATGATTTTGGCACTTGGCCAAAATCAACTTCCCAGCGGCGAGCTCTCTCTCTAAAGAACCCGGAGCGG
>PVJN01030687.1:0-25414 GCA_004026805.1 Lasiurus borealis | reverse complement strand
TGAACAGGGGTTGGCTATAAGGAGGTACAAGTAAAGAGAAGGCCCCAAGGCTGTGGGAAATTACCCAAGGAAGAAACCAATTTGGAGAGAAGGTGTAGTTTTTGGTTCATTTGATGGTTGGGATGCTGATTGGCCCTGGGCTGGGCCTGTTTCACACCTGCCAGCAGCAGGAAATGCCCTCAAGGGAGCTGGACCACAGGGAGCTGTGGCCTGGCCTGATCAACAGGAAACACTTTTCTGGGGTGTTTGGCAGACTGGTGGCATGGGGCGATGGGGTGTAGGCGGAGGTGAGTGAGGGGAATTGTCCCCAGGCGTGCTGCAAGAACCCAAGAGCAAACACCTTAAGCAGCAATGGAGGCCCTTGTCCAGCCACATCCTCCAAGGCTCTCTTCTGACAAAGCTTGACCTGTGGTTTCCAGAGCCCAGCTCCTGGCATCAAGAGGCAATCACATGACACTCGACAGCAGGGTCAGAATTCAGAACCTGTGATCCCAGCCGTTAGGGGGCACCGGAGGTGCCGTTGGCGTGGGGTCGGCCCTGAGAAGCATCTGCGGACTTGAGGAGCAGGAGGAAGGTTTGCAGGTGGGTCAACTGAGTGGCTGGCGGCCCGGACAGCGTGAGCAAGGGCACAGGTAGGGCTTCCTGGTCGGATGGAGGTGGGAGGTGGTGGAAGCGGCAAGTGCTGGGAGGGGGCGTGTCTGGGCCGGGGTGTGTCCCGTGGGGTGAGTCCCGTGGGGCGCTTCCAGGGAGGGGGAGTGGAGGCGGTGCGCGTTGGGCTGGAGAGCGCCCGCAGGGACTCCCGCGAGAAGCAGGTACAGGGGACCCGGTGCGGTTGGGCAGGGAGTTGGGGAGAGGCTCGCGCTCAGCAGCAGCCGCGGAGGTTGTGGTGGCTGCGAGGCCTGCGGGGTGAGTGTCCAGACCTCCTGCCCTGTAGTCCACTGCCTAGGCAGCTGCTCCTGAGACTCCCTGTGAGCCTTCCCTTCCCGCGGGCATCCGCAGATGCCTGCGGGGCGCAGAGAGATCTCCCAGGCATTTATCTTGGCTGGCGAGGTCCTTGGAGGCCAAAGTTTGGGTTTGAGTCTGAGTGACTGCTCTAGTCGCTGGGGTTGTTACAGCAGGTGCCGGGCGGGGCGACTGCAAACGGGGAGCTTCCTTCCCCACAGGCCTGGAGGCTGGAAGTCCGGATCCGGGTCCTGCGGGCGCGCTGTCGGCCGAGGGCTCCCTTTCACAGAAGATGCTGGCGTCCTCGCTGAGAGGAAGGGGCTCCCTGGGTCTGTTCTCTGAAGGCGCTAATTCCTTTCGTGGGGGCTCCACCCTTATGACCTAATCACCCCTCCCCCACCCTCCAAAGACCCCACATCCTGATATCTTCACATGGTTTAGGATTTTTCATATTTGTGGGAGGGCACAAACATTCAGTTTATACCCATGGCCGAAGACAAATTGCTTTTCACTAAGCCTCTGGGTGATAATCAATATTAAATGGCCAGAAATTAGCAAATGTTCACTTAACGGCTGAAAAGGATGTGGGAGTTTAGTTTGTCAGAGCAAAAAAATGCGCCAAAGCTAAGCGTGCAAGGTAGACTTCCTGCAAGGCTGTGGGCCTAAGGGCGGGGCCGAGCTCTGCTGGAGCGACCCTCTTCAGAGCTGGGCTGGGAGGAGGTGTGGGGCTTGTGTGGGACCGAGAGAGAGATCAGAGGCTTTTGGAGGAGGTTTGCCTTAGGGCACTTTATTCGAATGTTACACCCACAGGAGCTGGGTGTAGAACTGTTTTCCTGGATGACTGTATTTCAAAGCATTACTCCCAGGTTCTTGTGAAAGACATTTTTGGGTTGTAAAATGGGAAACAGGGCTTTAAAAAAAAGTTGTGCCGAAACTGGTTTGGCTCAGTGGATAGAGCATCTGCCTGTGGACTGAAGGGTCCCAGGTTCGATCCCGGTCAAGGGCATGTATCTTAGTTGCAGGCACATCCCCAGTGGGGGGCGTGAAGGAGGCAGCTGATCAATGTCTCTCTCCCATCAATGTTTCTAACTCTCTATCCCTCTCCCTTCCTCTCTGTAAGAAATAAATAAAATATATTTAAAAAAAGTTGTTGTTTTTTTAAAAATTAATTTTAGAGAGAGAGGAAGGCAGAGGGAGAGAGGAACATCAATCATTTGGGTAAGTCCCCTACCTGGGAATCAAACAGGTGGCCTTTTGGATGCAGGGGATGATGGTCAACGGAGCAACACTGGCCAGGGCAGGGAAGAGGGCGTTTAAAGAGTTACATATTACTAGGGTTTTAGCTGGTGACATGGTTGATGAAGGAATTCACACCTGGGAGCAGAGAGAGTTTATTTTACTTACCCCAGAAGGGAATGGTCTGCCTACCCTTTTCCGCCCTAGGCAACAAGAAGGGGGTAGGATGTTGGGGCTGAAATTGAGCAGACATAAGGGAGACTTCAGTGTGCTCCTCCAGGAGACAGCCAGGCAGATTTCCTTGTGCTGGAAAGAAGGCGAGCCCCAAACCAGGAGTCCTGGTAGAACACAAAGGCCACTGGGGAACCCGATCTCAGGCAGCAGCTTTCCTCCTGCGAGGGGTGTGTGTGTGTGTGTGTGTGTGTGTGTGTGTGTGTGTGTGTGGTGATGGTGGTGGTGGCTGTGGGAACAACAGCGGGGAGGTCCAGCCTGACTCAGGTCATCTATCCCTCACTTTTGATTGGTCAGAGCTTAGACTCCCAGTCTGCACCATTGGCTACTTTAAAGGAAAAAGGGAGGGGTTGACCTTTGCTATTTCAAAATGGAGGCCTCCAGGGGAGCTGCAAGTCATGAAGCCAAAATGGTGGCTACCTACATCCCCTTCTTTGACAGAAAAGATTACTTGTGTATTCTCACAATTCCCCCTTTTCTTATTTAACTCTTTTCTTCAAACCTGATTTGCATTTGTTGTTTTTCATGCTCTGCAGTATCTAGGACAAGGAGACTATTTTGCTGTTTGGTCAGTGTGATTTCTATTACTGTTTGGATAACACCCCTCATACAGGATGGTCGCATAAAAACATTCCAGCCTGTAAAGAATTTTTGTGTGTCTATGAGCCAAACTGTCCACAATAACCAGGAAGCAGCTTCTCAGGGTGTTGGGATAGTGCTCTAGAGGATGGCGGCTTTTCTCTTTGTTCTGTACAATCCAATCCAAGGAAGAGACAAAGATGGGTTATACGAAATCCATTGGTGACATGTGAGGGAGGCAGGAGACCCCTGGGAATGGATAAAAAGTAAAATGATAGGCACATCCTTAATGGGTGCAGGATAGTCAACAGTCAGCAATTACCACAATAACAATAACAATGAAGGAATTTGTGGTCTCTGTCCTAGAGCCCACGGCATTTGGTTGTGCCCTGAAGGCCCTGGGGGAAGGGAGGTTACAAGTTACCCTGACACTTCAAGGGTATCTATACTAATAATAGAGGAATATGCAAATTGTCCAAGACTCCAACACAGTAACAGTAACAATGAAGCAACAGACTGCCTGGGGCAACAAGGCCGCAGAGGGGTTAGTGAAGACCACCAAATGATTGAACAGCAGGCTGCGTGGGGCAACCAAGCCAGCAAGGGGGAGGCAGGGAGGCAAACGGGCTGGCAGGAGAGGGGCAGTGGGGGGTGACCAGGCAAGCAGGTGGAAGTGGTTAGGGGTGATTAGGCTGGCAGGGGGGCCAGTGGGGGGAAATCAGGCAGGCAGGCAGGTGAGCAGTTAAGAACCAGTGGTCCTGGATTGTGAGAGGGATGTCTGACTGTCAGTTTAGTCCTGATGGGACATACCCCAAGGGGTCCCAGATTAGAGAAGGTACAGGCTGGTCTGAAGGGACCCCTCACCCCATGCATGAACTTCATGCACCAGGCCTCTAGTGTTGTTATAGATGCAAAAGGACAGATAGGCTCAGTTAAGGTAAAGAGTGACCTTATCAAGGAAGATTCCTACCTAAAGGTGATTACCCACCATCACTGCTTTTAGTTAAATTTAATTTCAGGCCATCCTTGTGTTCACTTTAGGTCTGAGTTTGCAAAACCACCACACAGGCCTCTCTTGAGCAGTCAGGTTCCCATGCGGCCCCTTTTGCCCACATCAATATAGGAACAAGAGAAAAAAGTTATCCATCTTATGCATCAGGTGATTATTTATTCACCCCTATCTGAAGAAACAATTAGAAAATATACTAGTACATATTGTAGAATATTGTAAGTCTCCCATATCCCTCCTGAGAGACAAATGCTGTCAAGAAACTGGTGTATATCCTTTCATTTTTCTTCTCCATACATGCTAACACACACACACACACACACACACACACACACACACATACATATATATATGTATATATATATATATATATTTACAAAAACGTATTTAGATCATATAAACTGTTTTACAACTTTCCTCTCTTACAATATACCTCCTCCCATGAAAGCACAGTATTTGTCCTCTTCCTTGAAAAATGAAGAGGATTTTGTTGGATTCCTATGTTTTCTTTATCCATTCATCTCTGGATGAACATGTGATTTCAAGAAGCATTCTGTCTGTCTCCACTGTCACATTGTGAAGTGTCTCTGGGGTGCAGACTCTCCCAGCTGAGAACCACTTGCATAGAAACTTCGCAACCTCTCCCAAGTGTTTGTGTTACTGTGTACTCTGATGAGGTATCTCATTTTGTCTCATTTTGTTTTAATTTGTATTTCTCTGATGCCATATAATGTTTAGTTTCTTCAGTGTTTTTTGAAGATTTTACATTTCAGAGCAATTTAAGTTCACAGCAGAGTAGAAAGGAAGGTATAGAAATTTTTCACATACCTCTTCCTTTCACATATGCCCAGCTTCCTAACACTAGGTACAACCATTAATATTGATCACTACTGACAACAAATAATCAATTTGAACCACACTTTGATCGTAAAATGACCAGAATGGGCCAGAAGACAAAGCAAAGTACATGGTAACACACCATCAAACACTACAAAACCAGTTAAAGACACATTAAAAGATCTTGCCTGGGAAGTATTAACCCATCTGCCATATTCCCCAGACCTTACTCCTTCAGATTACCACTTGTTCCAATCAATGGCACACGTAGTTTCTGAGCAGCACTTGAAAATGTATGAAGTGGAAAATTGGGTCTCTGAATGGTTTGCCTCAAAATAAGAAAAGTTCTATTGGGATTGTATCCACAAATTACCTGAAAGATGGGGAAAATGTGTATCTAGCCATGGACATTACTTTGAATAAATCATCTTTGATGTTTCTCTTGAAATTATCATGTTTTCTTTGATTACAAATCCACATTATTAACCAGTACACCTAGTAGTTGGGTCATATTTTTGTATCCATTCAGCTACTTTATGTCTTTTGATCAGAGCATTTAATCCATTTATATTTAAGGCTATAATTCTTGGGTGCTTATTTATTGGCATTTTAATTCTGTATGCCTAGATTTCTCTTTATTTCATTTTCTCATTACATCAGTACCTTTAATATTTCTTGTATTGCTGGCTTGGTGGTGATGAACTCATTTAGGCTCCTTACCTCCCCTCCCCCTCCCCAGAAGCTCTTTATTTCAACATCTATTCTGAATAATAGCCTTGCTGATATAGTAATCTTAATTTCATATCCTTGCTTTCTGTTATCTTGAATACTTCATGCTATTCCCTTCTGGCCTATAGCGTTTCTAATAACAAATCAGGTGTCAGCTTTATGGGAGCTCCTTTGTAGATAATAGTTTGCTTTTCTCTTGCTGCCTGTAAGATGTTTTTTCTTTACTTTTTGGCATTTTAATTATGATGTATCTGTGTATGGGTATGTTTGGGATCTTCTTGGTTGGGACTCTCTGTGCCTTCCGAACTTGTGTAACTTTTTCCTTCACCAGTTTTGGGAAGTTTTCTGCCATTATTTCTTTAAACACATTCTCTGTCCCTTTCGCCCTTTCTGTCTCTTCCGGCACACCTACTATGTAAATATTGTTATGTTTCGTGTTGTCCCACAGCTCTTTTAAGCTGTCCTCCTGTTTTTTAATTTTTTTTTTCTATTTAGTTTTCTGACTGAGTGACCTTTTCTACCCTCTTTTCTAAATTACTAATTTGGTCCTCAGCTTCCCATTTCTGCTGTCTGTTCCTTCCAATGTGTCATTTATTTGTGCTACAGTGTTCTTTATTTCTGTTTTCATACTTACTATGTCTTTTCTCATACTGTTAGCATCTTTACCATCATTATTCTGAACTTTATATCAGATAAATTTCTTATCTCCATTTCATTTATCTTTTCTTCTGGAGAATCCTCTTGTTCTTTCATTAGTGGTTGTTTCTTTGTCTCCTCATTTTGGTTGACTATTTGAGTTTGTGACTATGTATTAGGTAGATCTGCTATATCTCTCAGTATCACTGAAGGACAATGTCAAAAGCTGGTTCCGACTAATTATATCAGGCAAAGACTGAAGGCCTCCAGAGCCCTCCTCTGCCTGCAGACTGATTTAGTCTTGAGTAGTTTTCAGACAATGATCCACAAATATGATGTGAGTTTGCCAACAGGGTAGGGCAATTGCTTCTGCCTGGAAGCTAATTGTTATTCTCAGTTTCTTAGTGGGCTTCAGAAACGCTACACTATGGGGCAAGTTGTTTTCCAATAGGACAGGTTTACTGTCTCTCTCCCAGATAAGACTCCCTGGATAGGTCATGTCAGGGTGAGAAAAATGACCTCCGCAGCATGAGGGAATGACTAAGCATAGGAAACTGGGGTCTAACTCAAGAGCCCCCAACCCTGGCTTCTGCTCACACAACTCCAGTCTTCTCTGCCTGAGCACAAGGTGAGTAAGCTGCACACAGAATTTTGTGTTTAGGTCCTTTAAGTGTGTGCCTGAATTTCCAGTTATGTCTCCCTGGCAGACAACAACCTTGCTGCTTTTCACAGCCAGATGTTTTCTGGGTACCTTTCCCTGCTCTGGTGCTCTCTACTGGGGAGCCCAGCTTGGAGATTAGACCCAAGAGTTCTCAATGGCAACTCCCCACAGATGAGCTATTTCTCCAGAACTTCAGCTGCTGTTTGTGGGAACTGGCCAGCTCTTTCACACATCTGCCCTTCCTACCAGTCTCTATGCGGTCTCCACTTTCAGTCCCTGATTATCAGGTTTCTCTCCAGCCAGTCTTCAGTTGAGTTGTTGTTGGTATTTATTTATTTAAGTTGTAATTCCAGTTTTGTCCTGGGAGCATGTGTGTGAAACATCTGCTTACTCTGCTGCCATTTTAAAAAAATATCCAGCTCATTTATTTTTAGTGCTGAGTAATATTCCACTGTCTGGATGGACCACAATTATTCATCTGTCACCTGCTGAGGGACATCTTGGTTGCCTATAAGTTTTGGCAATTATGACTGAAGATGTTATAAGCATCCCTGTGCAGGTTTTATAGAGACATAAGTTTTTAACTCCTTTGGGTAAATATCAAGGTGCAAGTTTGCCAGACTGTGTGTTAAGAGTTTGTTTACTTTTGTAGGAAACCACCAACCTGTCTTCTCAAGTGGCTATACATGTTACAGTCCCACCAGCAATGAATGAGAGCTTCTGTTGCTCCAAATACTTGCCAGCATTGGTGTCAGGGTTTTAGATTTTGGCCATTCTTATTGTTGTCACATGGTATCTTATTGTTTAATTTGCATTTCCTTGATTACATATAATATAGAGCAGCAGTCACCAACCTTCCAGACCTCATGGACCACTACTAGTCCACGGACCATCAGTTGGCAACTGGTGATATAGAGCATTTTTTATATGCTATTTTGTTATCTGTATATATTCTGTGGTTGAGGTGTCTCTTAAGGATTTTAGTCCATTTTTAAAAATGTTTCCTGTACTTTTTGACTATATATGTTTCTCCCCAGATTTAATATATAATCAATATATGTAAAAGCCTAAGTGACTGTTATGACTGGAACGACTGGTCACTATGATGCTCAATGCAGGAGCTGCCCCATGGTGGTCAGTGTGCTCCCACAGCCAACCTCCCATGGCTGGCCAACCTCCTGTGGTCCTTCTCCCCTGTAAGGAATTTGTGCACCAGGCCTCTAGTTGACATATAATATTGTATGAGATTAAGGTATACAATGTAATGATTTGAGATATGTATGTATTATAAAATGATTTCCAAAATAAATTTAACACATATATTCCTCACATAGTTACAATTATTTGTGTGTGATGAGAACTTTTAGATTTATTCCGTTAGCAACTTTTAAACATACAACAGTATAATATATAATAATAGAAGAGTAAGATGCAAATTGACTACCTTCATGATGTCCACCAGCCAATCAGGAGTGAGTATGCAAATTAACCAAACAAAGATGGTGGATTAATTTGCATATGCAGACACCAAGTGGCCGGGGGTGGGGTGGTGTTCTGCATCTCCCCAGCCACTCTGGGCCTCTGGGCAGCATGGGAAAGTTGGAAAGACAGCTCTGGGCCAGAGCAAAAAGGTGACTCCAGCTCTAGCGAAGATGGTGCCAGCAGCCAGGGGAAGGAACGTTCATTCTTGCATGAATCTTTATGCATCAGGCCTCTAGTTAACTATAGTCACCATTATTTATTTAATCTTGTAATAGAAAGTTAACACTTTTTTACCACTTTCACTCATGTTCCCCATCCCTGGCAACTACCAATCTATATTCTGTTTCTATGAATTCAGTCTTTGAGATTCCTCATATAAATGATATCACACAGTATTTGTCTTTCTTTGTATGACTTATTTCACTTGGCATAATGCCCTCCTGGGTTATATATGTTGTTGAAAACGGCAGCATTTCCCTTTTAATGGCTGATGAGTATTCCACATAGGCTTTCCCTGCCTTGGCTAGGGAAAACAATGCTGCAGTGAACATGGCCATTAGTGCAGATGTCTTCCTGAGATAACCTTTTCCTTCAGTTATGTGTGCTGCAAGTGGAATTGATGCACCATTGGTAGATCTATTTTTAATTTTTTGAGGAATCTCCATATTATATTCCATAATGGTCAAATGAATTTGCCAGCCTCCATAGGTTGGGTCATGAAACAGGCTCTATGGCCTTGGGTTCTCTGACTATGGACCCAAATCAGGCAGTACTGCCCACTGAGCTTGGCCAGATGGGGCCACCCACTCAGCTCAGCCATGCTTTGGGGTTTTCATAATTGTGTCTTGTCTCTGGATTGTTGTTAGTAAATCACCTGAGGATATTTTTTTCCATTGATTTTTAGAGAAAGTAGCAGGAAGGGAGAGAAAAAGAGCAAGAGAGAGAAGTATTCAAGTGAGGGAGACACATCAACTGATTGCTTACCATATACATCCCAATAAGGGCCTGGGACTGAACCTGCAACCTAAGTATGTGGTCTTAACCAGGAACCGAATCCTTAACCCTTTGGTACACAAGCAAGTACTCTAACCTCTGAGCAATACCATCCAGTGCTATACCACAGCTCTTCTTTCATTCATCCATGATGAGCATTTGGGCTGCATCAAAATCTTTGCTATGGCAAGTAATGCTGCATGAATTTAGCAATGCATATATTTTTTCTAATTAGTGTTTTGGGTTTTTTCAGATAAATTCCTAGAAGTAGAATTGTTGGGTCATAAGGCAGTTCCATTTTAAACTTTTTGAGGTCATTCCACATACTGCTTTCCACAGTAGCTGGGAACTATTGGGAAGTTATGAGAATAAACAAATCATCTTTTATGTCAAAGAACAGTTTAGACAGCTGCCATTTTGGACTGCATGACTTGGCAGCTGCCATGTTGATCACATGGCTTATAGCTCCCCTGGGGCTGCCATCTTGAAACAGCAAAGGCCAGCCCCTCCCTCTGAATTAGCCAATCATTGAAGACTGTGTGCTTGAACTCCAAACAAGAGCAAGGGACAGGTCACATGCGTCAGGGACTATAAATCCTGAGCAGATAGCCTGCTTGGTGTGTGCATGCTTCCGGATCATGTGGGTGCACCCTTCTATGTAGAAGTCAAGATGTTTGCCTTGCTGCCTGACTCCCAAGTATGTTTTGTGTTCTGCCAGGACCCCTGACTTGGGGGGCCCGCCTTGTTTCTAACAATTTGGGCGCTTGTCTGGGATACCATTTTTCACAACAAGGAAATTGGACCCCTCACCTGAGGAGGTGCACCCTGCTGCCAAGTGGTGGTGACCTCGGTGAGAGGGACAGCCATTACCCTTGGGCCTACTATGAGCTCTGGATTGAGAGTCAGCAATGCAGGAAGGGCCCAAGCAAGACCTGTGACAATCAAGTAACCTCATGCATGAGCCAAGGCAGGAAATGGACTGAGTACTACCTTGGTGATGGGATGTCCCTGGAGGTTGAGTGTATGTTACTGGGATGTGTCTAGGACATAAAGCAAGTGCAGAGTTCTGATCTGTAATTCCATTCTCCTGTGAGGGAAGCAGCCAGAGAGGGACATAGCAGATCTCAGGGAGCACAAGACACCTCCAACATGGGAGGTTAAGTACATAGTCACCAGGGAACTGACAAGGATGGGAAACAGAAATTCTAGGCCTAGTGAATACATTACCCCCAAATTGTCCATTGGGAGAATGCTGAGATTCTGAGGAGGCAAATTTCTGGACCATGGACAGAGACATTGCTCTTGTAAACTTGTAGTGTTGTGCAATGCCTTTATGAGAGTGTTTGTTGTTTTATGTCTCTTTGTTTTTTATTTAATTTGTTTAAAGATGGAGCAAGTCCTGCTTTGGCGGAAGCCCAGTTGTATGTGGTAGGGCTTACCCCTTGACAGAGACTGCAGGAAAGTCCCAGCAGCTGCCAAGAATTCTTAATCTTGGGGATTAATCTTGCTCTTTCTGGCAGTGTGTTGGCCCACCAGAAACTCTTAGCTAGTAAGATTTCTGTCTTTATGTCTGTAAAGTAGTGACTTTAATTTGTTCTTCCCTGATTTATGATTTTCTGTGCTGGGTTAAAATTTTAAAATTCTAAATTAATTTAAAAGTGTATAATTGGTAAAGGTTGCAACCCAGGGAAGTTTAAAACAAAGGCCACTAATTCCAAGCCTAACAAACTATTATCTTCCCCACTTGAGGCAAAGTAGGAGGGGAAAGGGAAAAAAAGCCCAAGGTTTCCAAGCAGCAGAATGGGAGGTGGTACTTGGATACTTGCCAAACTCAGCAGGGCGGAGAAATTTGAAAAATCCCCACACAGCATCATGTCCATTAAACATCCAGTTGTCAGCTTTGGTATTAACTGGGGCAGGACCAGAATGGGACCAGAATTGGACTGGGATGCAAGTGGGTGGCCTGCACCTGCTTGTGACATCACAAACCAACACAGTCCAGCCGAGGTGGAACTAAAGCTGACCTTGGGGTCATGGCAGCAAGAGAATGGGAAGTTCTTGAATGACAGTGGACTGGATTCCAAGGCTGGTCCTGGAGGCATATAACTCTCACCCAGATTAGCATGTTTTTTCTTTGAACAGAAAGGGCAATCATAGTTAACAGTATACTTCAAATAAAATGGTACTTTCACATTGAATTATCCTTGTTACAAAATTAGTCAGGAAAATGCTTTGGTAATAATTACTTTAAAAATTTCAAAGTTGTTAAGATATAATAAATAGATGTAATTAAAATAATGAATTTAGATAAAGATTTTCAGTAATAGTTATAAATATGTTAATAATGAAAGTCCAGTCACTCAACAGGAGACTGACTGTGCTCCCTGTTGGAGGAAGTGGCCAGTCCTGATTCTCCCTGTAAAGGCAGAGAATCTTAAAAGAGAACAAAGGCAATGAGACCCTTGCCCTGCCTTCTCTTCCCTATGTGATCCAGGGATGATCTGAGGGAACAGCCAAGATGGCGATTTACATTCCCAGCCTCCCCCTCAGGAGGAGAGCTATCTTAATATGGCTCCCAACTGCCATAAGGCCATTGCACCATCAAAAACCAGCTTTTCTAGGCTGTGAAATGAGTTAGAGCAATAAAAAGAGTTAAAACCTCTGCTGGAAATCTCAGCTGACTAGCTAGACTAAAAGGAAGGAGAGTGGCTTGAAAGCTGGCTATGGCTATCTGGGAAAGAGAGCACCTGGCTGGCCCTAGAGTGCTTCCAGCAGATTTAAGATTTCCAAACCTCAGTGGGACTCAGAGCCTAAATAAGGCCTTCAATATTCAGCAAAGCAAAGAAGGGCCAAATTTTACCAAGACTAAAATATCAAATGAGAAAGAATTCTGGTCCAGACCCTGAGGACCTGTTGAGCCAAGAAATATTAAAAGTTACATTTGTCTCCTCTAGTTGGCCTGACATTTCAAGAAAACTGCGAAGTAGAGAACTGGAAGAATAGAAGTACAGAAAAGCTTTAAAAAGGCTCAGAAGCCGAGACCGGTTTGGCTCAGTGGATAGAGTGTCAGCCTGCGGACTGAAAGGTCCCGGGTTCGATTCCGGTTGGGGGAATGTGCCTTGCTTGCGGGCACATCTCCAGTGTGGGGTGCGCAGGAGGCGGCTAATGGATGTTTCTCTCTCATCTATGTTTCTGACTTTCTATCCCTGTCTGTGAAAAACCAAAAAATATATTTAGAAAAAAATAAAATTAAAATAAAAAGGCTCAGAAAATCTATGTACATAAAAACAAGGAAGGCAAAAACAGAAAACTAACATAATATTTACAATTGTAGAACAAACAGCCTAGGGAAGGGCTGGCCTGGGAAGGCCAGAGACAGAAGCCACAGTGGTAACCTTAGACATTATCTCTAAGGAAGAATGTAGTAGTTTAAATCTAAGCTTGCTCCAAAGTTAATATTAATTAACTTAAAGGCTTTGAGCATTGCTGGCTTAAATGGTAAACATCTAAATATTAAAAAAAAAAAAAGGAAACATTAACTGCTAGACAAGTTTTAATTTGCCTGCTCTTAGTTTTTATTATAGAAGTTCTCTTGTACTTTGTTGAAGGTATATTTTCTTGAAAGTAAAAGTGCAGTTAAAGTACATTCATAAATTTTAATCTAAGAAATGCTGACTGTTTTGAAAAATTAAGGTTTCTAAAAGTAAAGAATTGTACTTAATGGAAGGACTGAGGCATGGTTATACATTTTTGAAGGACATAGAAAGAATGTTTGAAGGTTAATTTTGAAGTGTGAAATTTGTGAAAGTTGTGTATATGATAAGAAGGAAAAGAGAAGTGTTAAAAGGAAACTAATTAAATGATACAGGCCAGTAAGCTAGGACAAGCACAATAGGGAAACAGATATTTCAATAGCAGTTTGCAAACATCTAGAAAACTCTAACTTCCTTAAACCAAGGACTCTTAAGAGTAAGTGATTTGTATTTTACCTCCCTAAAGTAGCTTATGTCAAAATACTCAAGGAGACTGATAGCAGAAATCCAATTAGTTATATGTAATCTTTTGATAAAATCAAGTTCGAAACCTTTTTAGGGTTTGAATTTTAGGAGTATTTTTTTGTTGTTGTTTTTTTTTACCTAGAGTTAGTGGTAGGTGATTCCAATAGGCTCTGGAATGTCTCAAAATCTTCCTACAAAGGAAACTAGGGACCAATTTTTTAAGAACTATGTACTGGGTATCTCTTCTACTTTAACTCTCTCAGGTTAGAAGGCCTCCTGACTCAAGGCCCTCTTGAATTTCTGGTTCATCACTATTGACCAGAAGACTATGTTTGTTTTAATCAAGACTTGGAAGGAAAGCAAGTTGGAACCCTACTGGACTGTAGAGTGAAGTTGGACCCATCATCGTACATGGGTTAAGGACAGACACACTTCAACTGGAAGAGCCATACCAGGACATATCCCCTTGAAGTTGACGCTAAAAACTGTGAGCTCTCTTAATAACCATCATGTACTGGGGTTTATTTGCTTTAGGAATCTGACACATTGCTGGGGCTTACAATGTGGGCTGGAGAAATGTGTATAATCTGGATAATGCTTACCCAGTTAAGTTATTGATTATAGATAAATTGAACCACTTGGTTATTTCAGCCTTTAGTCAAAAGATTGGCTAGGGCTAGACCAGTGGTCGACAAACTGTGGTTCGAACACTGACCTAGACTCTCAATTCCAAAAATTACAGGCTGTAGTTCCTTGTGATTAAGCCCCTCTCCCAGTGATTGGCAAACTCATTAGTTAATAGAGCCGCAGTTTGATGACCACTGCCCTAGGCCACTGCCACCATTATGTGAAGAGAAGTATGATATAAGGGAACAAATGCCTGGGTGGAATGGATTTAATATTCTGTATGTACCCTAAATAAAAGCCACTGTTACGCTTACACAGTAGGAAGGCTATGGGCCCAAGTGGTCCCATTTCCATTTGGATGGGCTTCAGATAGTAATGGGATGGAATATGTGCTTGCCTTGTACCAGGATGAAACCACCTGGGGAAATGCTTCCTATAAGACTCTCAACCCTGTTGTTCCCATTTGACAAAGGTAAAAAGCTAGGACCCTACCCCCTTCCCCCACAAAAATAATCCAGCCCATATTCCAACATACACTCTACCCACTGCCTCTCAAAGGAAGGTGGGGAGGGCAGTGCCTCAGAGTTTATGAGAAATGTATCCAGATGCATAAATGGCTGAGTATCCTCAGAAGCCCAGCGTGCTGCACTGTCGGTACCCTGTGCTGATGTCTGGTGGTGTCATGGGGGACCTTTACTTGTGGCCTTGCCCAGCAGTTGGAGTGGAACTTGAGCTCTGATACAATTGGCTATCCTTTTGATGTTGGCATATTGTAAACCCTTTTCAATGGACAGATAGACTAGGAAGAGGATAGAGTGTCTGGAGGGCTCCTTTAATCCTCATATACACACAGATCCCCACTGGGGTTCCAGGAGGAGTGCCAAGAAGTTTAAGGCTAGAAATCAGATTACCACAGAGTTTGAGTCTGTCCTGTGCTGGTGGCCCACTGTGAACAAGATGTGGTGGATTAGTTATATTTTCTAGATCCAGCAAAGGCTCATTAACTATACTGGAGACACAGCTAAAGGGATAGTGAACATCTAGATGCCAGCAGCAGGATGCTCTGGGAGAGTAGGTTGGCCTTGGATTTGATTCTGTCATAAAAAGGAGGAATATGTGTAATGTTGGGGCCATTGCTATACATTTATCCCTGACAACACAGCACACGGACCATCACTGAGGCCCTAAAGCATCAGCAGCTTTAGTGATGAATAAGTTGGAACCTGGCAACAAGGGTCCTTTCTTTAATGCAATAGAGTAATGGTGTCCACTTCACTCCTTTGATTAGGAGCTACAGTGATGGAATGTTACATCATCCCATGCATGGGGGGGGGGGCGCGGGCGGGGAGTGGAGGGGCTTCAAGTCTTATCCAAGGGCTAATTGGAACTGCATTGACCAAACAGCAAGGTAGTCTTCTCCTAGACACTGCAGAGCAAGAAAGTCAATGAGATTCGGTAGAGTTTGAAGAAAAGGGGGCAATTGTGAGAAGAAACAAATCATCTTTTCTGTTAAAGAACAGTTTAGACAGCTGCCATTTTAGACTGTGTGACTTGGCAGCCTCCATGTTGCCCACATGGCTTGCAGCTCCCCTGACGAAACCATCTTGAAACAGCAAAGGCCAGCCCCTTTTTGAATTTGCCAATTGTGAAAGACTGTGCACCTGAGCTCCAAACAAGAGCAAGGGACAGGTCCCTTATGTCAGGGATTATAAATCCTGAGCAGACAGCCTGCTTGGTGTGCTTCCAGACTATGTGTGCACATCCTTCTATGTAGAAATAAAGATTTTTGCCTTGCTGCCTGGATCCCAAGTATGTTTTGTGTTCCACCAGGACCCCTGATTTGGGGGACTTGCCTTGTTTCTAACAGGGGTGATGGTGGAAGGATTGAACAAAAAAAGAAAAAATATTCAGAGACACGAACAACAGTGTGGGCATTTCTGGTGGTGGGGGTGCAGAACTGAGGGCATGGTAGGAGGAGGGTATATTGGGGGATAAATGGTGATGACCGAAGACTTGACTTGGGATGGTGAACACTCAATACAGTGTACAGATGATGTGTTGTAGTATTGTGCACCTAAAACCTGTATACTCTTTTAAATATATATTTTATTGATTTTCTACAGAGAGGAAGGAAGAGGGATAGAAAGTCAGAAACATCTATTGATGAGAGAGAGACATCGATCAGCCGCCTCCTGCACGCCCCCCACAGGAGTTGTGCCCGAAAGCAAGGTACATGACCCTGACCGGAATCGAACCTGGGACCTTTCAGTCCGCAGGCCGACACTCTATCCACTGAGCCAAACTGGTCTTGCCCAAAACCTGTATAATTTTATTAACCAGTGTCACCCCAATAAGTCCAATATAAAAAAGAAAAGAAAAGGATAAGCAAAGTTATTTTAAATTTGGTTCTGATAATTTTGGCTCAGATTCAGAAAAATTACTTGTAGGAATATTTGACTGTAGGATGGTATTATTTTTGTCCAGATTGGAGTTGTTTTTTATGCCAGGCACTTGTAAGCATTTGTGACATGGGAATCATCTTCATCTGGTAACAGAGATAAAAATTACTTGAAATTGAACTGCAATCCTGTGAAGGCCAATGCCCTTCACTTTCATTCTTTTCTTTTTAAAATATATTTTATTGAATTTTTACAGAGAGGGGGGTGGGGGAGAGAGAGAGAGTTAGAAACATCGATGAGAGAGAAACATCAATCATCTGCCTCCTGCACACTCCCTACTGGGTATGTGTACGCAAACAAGGCACATGCCCTTGACAGGAATCCAACCTTTGAATCTGCAGCCCAATGCTCTATCCACTGAGCCAAACCAGTTATGGCCATATTCATTCTTATTCATAAGATATGCCTTCCGTTCTTGGCTCCAAATTTCAGCCATCTTCCTGGTAACCCCCCAAATTGGAGGTTAAATGTTTAAGGTCACACAGTGTTAGAGCTAGGAAATCAGTCTCGGCAGTCTGTCCTTATATCTGGGTTATAGTAACCTACTATGCTGACCACCCACACCATGAGAGAAGTGTTTCTTTGTTTTGTTTTTCACTGTGTACCCACACTTAACGTGACACATGGTAGATATTCAGAAAATATTCATTAAATGTAAGAATGAATCTGCTCCCATTACAATGTTCTTTATTTTTTTTTAATATATTTTATTGATTTTTTACAGGGAGGAAAAGAGAGATAGAAAGTCAGAAACATCAATGAGAGAGAGACATTGATCAGCTGCCTCCTGCATGCCCCACAGTGGAGATGTGCCTGCAAGCAAGGTACATGCCCCCAACTGGAATCGAACCCGGGACCTTCCAGTCCGCAAGCCGACACTCTATCCACTGAGCTAAACCAGTCTTGACTCATTACTAATGTTCTTAATGTAGCTATTTCCAATATCACAAATTGTTTAGTGGCATGTAGGGCTTACAGGTATGATATTATTTTATGTTTGTTCTTTTAATTTGCTTTTTGTTGATGGTGAAGATTTGTTTTGTATTGTTTCTGAATTAGTATTTTGATAAGAATTGGAAAAGCTACTGGCCAAATTTACCGGGAAACTTTCATCAGTAACTCCCTGATCATTTCTTGTGCTTGAAGTTTCATACATTATTAGAAACTCAGTAGATGCTAAGTAAATTAAAATATAAGAAGAAACAACTTCTCAAATATTTCAAATGTTTTTTGTTCCTGTTGTCATCCTTTAAGGCTGAGGAGAAAATTAAGTATTTCAAATTTAAATAATTGTCTAAAAACTTACCTATTTAAAAGAATCTTATTAAAAAAAAACTTTTACTTCCTCCTTAGAGTTGAAGAATGGATTTGTTGTGGTTGAACAAATTTATGGTTCTTCTGTGGAAGAACTTTATTTTAAAGGTAAGTTGAGCTATTTATAGGATTACTAGAGGCCCATTGCACGAAATTTGTGCATGAGGTGGATGTCCCTCAGCCCAGCCTGCACCCTCTCCAATCTGGGATCCCTTGAGGGATGTCTGACGGCCAATTTAGGTCTGATCCAACTGCCCTTCCCTGTAGGCTCGGTTGCCCCAACTTTCCTCCTCTGCCAGCCTGGTTACCTCTAACTGCCCTCCCATGAAGGCTTGATTGCCCCCAACTGCCCTCCCTTGCAGGCCTGATCCCTCCCAACTGCCCCTCCCTACTGGTCATCTTGTGGCAGCCATCTTGTGTCTACATGAGGCAGCCATCTTTGACCACATGGGGGCAGCCATCTTGTGTGTTGCAGTGATGGTCAATCTGCATATTACTCTTTTATTAGATAGGATAGAGGCCTGGTACATGGGTGGGGGCTGGCTGGTTTTCCCTGAAGGGTATCCTGGATCAGGGTTGGGGTTCTCTTGGGGCATAGGGTGGTCTGGGTGAGGGGCCTGTGATGGTTTGCAGGCCAGTCATACCCCCTGGTGACCTAAATGGAGGCCCTGGTATATGGGATTTATTTGTCTTCTATAATTGAAACTTTGTAGCCTTGAGCAGAGGTTTGGGCCAACCAGGAAGTTTGGCTTCCTCCATTGTCAGAAAAACACAACCCTCCTATTCGCTCCATGGCTGCATCCTTTTTTGTTGGGATTTATTTATCTTCTATAATTGAAACTTTGTAGCCTTAAATGGAGGCCACTGCAGCCAGGGTGTGCAGAAAGCTTGAATTTCCTCATTGCCAGGAAAACCCAATCCTCCTGCTTGCTTAATAGCCACAGCTATCTTGGTTGGGTTAATTTGCATACTATCACCTGATTGGCTGGTGAGGATGCCTTGTGGGTGTAGCGAGGTGATGGTTAATTTGCATATTACTCTTTTATTGGATAGGATTGCACCATCTAAGAGATGATCATAGGAATAATCTGAGAGCCCAGTCATTCATTGCATTTCATTCATACTGTGGCAGTTTCTGGAGCAGGTTATGTCTTGCACATAACTGGAGTCCTGAGAGAGTGAAAGAACAACAGAATGACTCGTAGGAAGAGAAAAAAAGACAGTCCAGGAAACTGCTGTTAGTATACTAGTATATTGAGCCTTTTTTCCCCATCTATATCTTCTTTTATGAAGAGGCTGTTAATAGCAAAGTTAATATGCTCTTCGGCTAACAGTCTCCTTTTCTCTTGCAGCGCCGTAAGTGCATTGCTCTGGTTGTCGAGCTTATCCTGACAGTACTGTTCGTTGGCGTGCTTCTGTTAACACGCAGGTTTGCAGTTATCATGAAGAGTGGGCCCTTCAATTACTCTCGGCAGCCTGTTGATCAGCTGCCTGGATTCCTCAGAGAAGTCCCTTCTAGGGTGTGGGAAATGGCTTTTGTGCCTTCCAAAAGTGTAGTGGTGAAGGATATCGTTGAAAATGTGAAAAGAGATTTACACTACAATTTTAAAGGTTAGAAATTAAGGTTTTCTGGGGGAGGAAAACGGCATTATTAAATTGTTTCAGTGAAGACACACTTGCAACCTTTTCACTGAGCATAATCTTCCAAGTAAAATATCATAGGATATCATCATAACCAGGTAATAATCTCCTAAGTATAATATATGGCTTGAGTTAAATTCACATAAAAATATATTTTCCTATATCTCAAAGCAAATAGTAGTATTTAAAAACTAGATGATCAATTTATTTTATCCTAGATTATTATACAATCCTGTAATACTCAATCTTCCTTGTTTCTAGTTGTGTTGTTTAAACCTTTGGAAGTATAACTCCAGGGGCACATGGTGGAGTGTCAAAAGGTATTCAAAAAGACAGCAAAAGCAGGAGTCCTCCTTCTGGATGCATACAAAGTTGTCAAACACTGCTTAGATAAAAATATTGCCCGAGTCACAGAGGAATGCTGTAAAGAAGACTCGGGCTATTTAGAATTATTATAAAAGTTCCCTATTCTTCACTTACCCTCACATTCTTAACTCAATTTCTCATCTCTTCCTCGCAGACATAAAAATCATCAGAAGTTTGGTAGGCATCTGTCGAGTGCCTCCTCTCTTTGTACACATATATTTATTAAGCAGCATAATTTTTTTTCAAGTTTTGTTTGTTTCTCCATAGATTTGAGAGTCCTTGAGGATAGGTGACATCTCAAAACATTTTTTATTAAAAAACACCATTGACAATGCTAAAGAATGTAAAATATCAATACTTTTTTAAGTATACACCACAAATATTCTAATAAATTTAGTCTCTTACAGGCTACTCTGAGTTACCCAAAATATTCTGAAATTTCCATTCTGATTCCTTCTTTGATACATGGGATTTTTAGAAGTTATTATTATTTAACTTCCAAATATCTGGGGATTAGTTGTTATCTTTCTGTTGTTGCTTTTATTTTAATTTCCTTGAATAAAAGCATACACTTTATAATGTCAGTTTGAAATTTTGAGTTGTTTAAGGCTAGTTTATAGAGTATTTTAATAAATGGTCCATGTGCATATGTAAGACTGTGTTCTGTAGCATTTGTGTGTAGTGTGCTATGAATGTCACCTAGGGAAAGTTGGTTAATCATCATGCCTTTCAAACCTCCTCTGTTCTCACTATTTTTTACCTACTTATTCCATTAGTTGTTGAGGAGGGTATTATATTTTTAACTAGGTATTAGGTCATGGAATCTTTATGTTGAATTGCTTTAAAAATATTTTCAATTTTGAAATTTTTCATTCTCTCTAAAAAAGTATTTTGTTTTTAAATTTATTAGCTATATTAACTAAATGGTCAGTCGGACATTTCTCTCACAATCCAGGACTGCTAGCTGCCAACTGCTTATCTGCCTGCCTTCCTGATTGTCCCTAACTGCTTCTACCTGCCTGCCTTCCTGATTGCCCCTAACTGATTCTGCCTGCCAGCCTGATCACACCTAACTACTCCCCTGTCAGTCTGACTGATGCCTAACTACTCTCCTGCTAGCCTGTTTGCCCCTAACTGCCCTCCTCTGCAGGCCTGGTCCCCCCAAACTATTCTCCCCTGCAGGCCTGGGTTCCTAACTGCCCTTCCCTGCAGGCTCGGTTGCCCCAACTTTCCTCCTCTGCCACCCTGATTACCCCTAACTGCCCTCCCATGAAGGCTTGATTGCCCCCAACTGCCCTCCTTTGCAGGCCTGATCTCTCCCAACTGCCCCTCCCTACTGGTCATCTTGTGGCAGCCATCTTGTGTCTACATGAGGCAGCCATCTTTGACCACATGGGGGCAGCCTTCTTGTGTGTTGCAGTGATGGTCAATCTGCATATTACTCTTTTATTAGATAGGATAGAGGCCTGATACATGGGTGGGGGCTGGGTGGTTTTCCCTGAAGGGTGTCTGGAGGCGTGTGCGCAAGTGAATGCAGAGATGGCTGCAGTGATTATTGAGGGACACTGAAACCCAGGAGCCTCATAAGGCAGAACTGATGAGGAGCCAAGGCTGTCTGCTCAGCCCTGAGTCTCCACTCCATCCAAGCCGAGCATGGAGGCTTTTGCAATTTTGCAAGTCTTGTCTCATAAGGCTGCCTCCAGCACAGAAATTCTCCCAGTGTAGACACAACTGATCCTCACAGCCAATGGGCCTGGAGATCAATTCCCCCCAGTGATTCCAACAATCAAGACTTAACTACAACAAGGTTGTACACACAGTCCACAAAGGAGTGCACCAACAGTTTCCACATCAGGTAACTGGGAGGTGGAGCTAATAGGCCATATAGAACACTGAGCACTCAAAGCTACTCTACCAACTCAGGGAAACAGCAAAAATGTGGTGACAAAGAAACATATCACAAACAAAAGAAATGGAGGAGAACTAACAACTGGATAGAGTTAAAAACCACAGTTATAAGGGTTTTCAAGAATTTCCTAGAAAAGGTTGATAAATTTAATGAGACCCTCAAGGATATGAAAAAGGACCAACTAGAAATTAAACATACACTGGCTGAAATAAAAAATATTATACCGAGACCTAACAGCAGACAAATAGACCACAAAAATCAAGTCAAAGATTTGAAATACAAAAAAGCAGAAAACACTCAACTGGAAAAGCAAAAAGTAAGAAGAATCAAAAAATTTGAAGATAGTGTAAGGAGCCTCTGGGACAACTTCAAGCATACCAACATCTGAATTATGGGGGTGCCAGAAGAAGAGAGAGAGCAAGATACTGAAAACCTATTTGAAGAAAAATGACTGAAAACTTCCTCCACCTGGTGAAAGAAATAGACTTACAACTCCAGGAAGTGCACAGAACTACAAACAAAAGGAATTCAAAAAGGACCACACCAAGACACATCATATTTAAAATGCCAAGAACAAAAGACAAAAAGAATATTAAAAGCAGCTCCCTACAAGGGAGCACCCATAGGTAATTGTCAGCTGATTTCTCAGCAGAAACTGTGCAGGCCAGACGGGAATAGCAAGAAATATTCAAGGTGATGAGTAGCAAGAACCTACAACCAAGATTACTGTACACAGCAAAGCTATCATTCAGAATTGAAGGTCAGATAAAGATATTCATAGATAAGAAAAAGCCAAACCAGTATTATATGAAATGCTGAAGGGTACTCTTTAAGAAGAGGAAGAAGAAGAAAAAGGTAAAGATAAAAATTATGAACAACAAATACATATCTATCAACAATTGAATCTAAAAATCAAGTGAATTAAAAATCTGAACAATATAAACTGGTGAATATAAAATAAGCAGGGGAATAGAAAGGAAGTGGACTGACAATTCTCAGGGGGAAAGGAGTGAAGGGGTGTGAGAAGAGACTGGACAAAAATCGCATACCTCTGGATGAAGACAATGAGGGGGAGGTAAGGGCAGAGAGTATTGTGGGAACTGGGTGGAGGAGAGCTCTAGTGGGAAAAATAGGAATAATTGTAATAATCTGAACAATAAAGGTTTAGTAAATAAAAAAGGGGGGGCATAAACTTTAGGCAAAAAGAAAAGAAAAGAAAGAAAGCTTGGCTTCTTCCATTGCCAGGGAAACCCAATTCTCTCTGTTGCTCACTCTATGGCCACAGCCATCTTGGTTGGGCTTATTTTGCATATTCACTCCTGATTGACTGGTGGGCATGACTTGTGGGGATGGCTTGTTGGTGTAGCAGAATGATGGTTAATTTGCATATTAGTCATTTATTAGATAGGATAGTAACTTGAGAATCCGTACAAAAAATTTCTGATATCTAGATTACTTGTGTACATTTTTTTCTGTTAAGTCATTGAGTTTTGTTTTATAACATACTAGAGGCCTGGTACATGAAAATTCATGCACCAGAGGGGAGATCCCTCAGCCCGGCCTGCCCTCTCTCACAGTCCAGGCGCCCTCAGGAGCAGAAGGATCAGGGGAAGGCAATGCCCCCTTTACCCCTCTGCTGCTGCCACTTCTTGCAGTGTAAGCCTTGGCTGCTCCTGATTATCTGAGCCCCAAGCAGCCCTGGGCAGTTGGGCAACTGCCTTCCAAGGTTTGCCTGTGCCTCGTGCCATCCCTGGGTGGCTGAGGGGCTGAAGGCAGGTCCGGCTGCACCATGTGCCCGCCGCCCCCTGGGTTGGCTGATAAGACTGGGGAACTCCAGCAGGCCTGAGGGGTCTGGGCACCACCATCTTGTGTCTATGGCTGCGGCCATCTTTTGTGATGGTGTGATGGTCAATTTTCATATTCCCTCTTTATTAGATAGGATCTTATATGTATTTATTTTACTTTATTTATGAACCTTTTTTTATTTTATTGTTGACAGTATTACAAATGTTTCCCATTCCCTCTCCCCCTCTTACCTTCCTATATATCTTTTATTTTAATGACAGAAGTTGTGGGCAAAAACTATTAGAGGGTCTTTAGGGTTGAGTTTTCTTCTGGATGGCTGTAGATTTGATTCCAGTGAAGACTGGTTTAAGTTCCAGTAAGGACTGCTCTATTCAGTTTTCTCTTTACTCCTGAGGGATGCCTCTTCTCCTAGGGTGTGGTCATTGCTCCTAGGGTGTGGCCTGCCTAGGAGTCAGCTGGAAGTGTGGAGTATTTTTGAAGCCTGCTTATCTTAATGAGGTGTGAACTCTATTCTTGCTCTGAGCATTGCACAGCTGCTGCAATCACTGCCCAGCATTGTGTCCTGCTGCCTGCTGACTTCCTGCAGTCTTACCCTGTGTATGCCATGGGTCAGAGCTGGACACTGATTTCAGGGGAAAGTGCATACTGAATTTTCACCTCACTTCTCTGCTATTCTCTTCTCTTTGGAATTTTGCCTCTTAAGTCCCATGCATTTTGGCAGCCCGAACTCTCACCTCTTTTTCTTCAAATCAGTAAATCAGCAACCTTTGGCAATTGCTTTTAGGGACAATACCAGGGTGAATATGGCATTCACTTTGTACATATCAAGCAATTTTATAGATTTTGTTCAACTTTTATGCAGTGGGAAAGTTTAATCTTATGTAAGCTACTCTATCATAGATAGAACTGGAAGTGCTTATATGAGAATTTTTAAAATTTTTGCTGGTTATTTCCAAGTATTTTACATTACTAAAGGCTTGGTGCATGGATTCGTGCACTGGTGAGGTACCTCAGTATAGCCTGTGGGGATCTGGCTGAAACTGGCTCTCCATCCTCTGAGGGGTCTTGGATTGTGAGAGGATGGTTCCTGGGTGATACACCTGGAATCGGGCTCCCTTCTCTCTGGTTCTGGATGTGTCACCCAAGAACCACAGCTGCCAAGTCACTACAGCTCAGAAGCTCCTACATTGAGAATCTGCCCTTTGGTGGTCAGTGTGCATCATAGCTACCAGTTGAACTGTCAGACAGTCAGTTAGGCATATCTATCTATCTATATATATGTGTGTATATATATGTGTATATATATATATATATATATATATATATATATATATAGATAGATAGATAGATATCTATCTATATATATGTGTGTATATATATGTATATATATAGAGATAGATAGATAGATATAGATATAGATATAGATATATAATTAGAGAATAAAGTCTTTTTTTAATTAAATCTTTATTATTCAGATTATTACATTTGTTTCTCTTTTTTTCCCCTCCATAGCACCCCTCCACCCAGCTCCCACCCCGCCCTCTGCCCTTAGCTCCCTCCCATTGATCTCATCCATAGGTGTATGATTTTTGTCCAGTCTCTCCCTGTACACCCTTCACCTCTTTCCCCCTAAGAATTAACAGTCCACTCCCTTTCTATGCTCCTGGTTCTATTATATTCACCAGTTTATTCTGTTGATCAAATTTTTAATTCACTTAATTTTTAGATTCACTTGTTGATAGATACGTATTTGTTCATACTTTTTTGGCTTTTACCTCTTTCTTCTTCCTCTTCTAAAAGAGTACCCTTCAGCATTTCATATAACACTGGTTTGGAGTTGATGAACTCCTTTAGCTTTTTCTTATCTGTGAAGCTCTTTATCTGCCCTTCAATTCTGAATGTTAGCTTTGCTGGATAGATTATTCTTGGTTGTAGGTTCTTGCTATTCATCACGTTGAA